>CAXITT010001456.1:0-81755 GCA_964033795.1 Lymnaea stagnalis
GGGTGCATGTGATGCTCTGGGTGCAGGTGACGCTGTGGGTGCAGGTGACGCTCTGGGTGCATGTGATGCTCTGGGTGCAGGTGACGCTCTGGGTGCCGTTGACGCTCTTGGTGCAGGTGACGCTCTGGGTGCAAGTGACTCTCTGGGTGCAGGTGACGCTCTGGGTGCAAGTGACACGCTGGGTGCAGTTGACGCTCTTGGTGCAAGTGACACGCTGGGTGCAGGTGACGCTCAGGGTGCAGGTGACGCTCTGGGTGCAAGTGACGTCTAATTTTTTATATGACAACTCTAGATACGACTGACTACTATGGGTGCCGGGCGCCACTAGATTGGTGTGACGTTACAGGGCGTGGCTCATGCGTTTGGGTGCGGTTGACACCATGTGACGTCATGGGATGCAAGTGACGACAAGGGATGCAAGTGACGACAAGGGATGCAAGTGACGTTAAGGGATGCAATTGACGTTAAGAGATATAAGTGTCGTCACTGGGTTCGAATGATGAATCTCGATGTCGGTGACGCTACAGGGTAAGGGTGAGGGGCACAAATGGGTGCAGGTGTCGCCCTAGGGTTGTAATATATTTATGACTAGTTAGATAGAAATTGTAGGTTTAAGGGTGCGCCCTTACTTGATTTGAAGATGTTCCGCATCAAGTGAAATCTGAACATAGAACACTCAACCAACAGAAAACCCATCCAAACAACAACCACCAAGATTAATGTCCGTTTGACTGTTAACAATCTATAGAATATCCTGTTCAAGGATTATTGATGTGTCTTCAGTCTATTGTTATTCCAGTAGACCATTTTTTTATATTTTGAGCTCTATAATACTGTTTTAGACCCACTGCTAAGGACATCGTGGTAGAAAAGCAGAAATTTCCTTTCAAGGTCGGAATACGTTAAGATCACCGTTTCAAACAAGGGGAATCACGTGACTATATAATGATTGACATTTAATGGTTTTTTCCAAATGGCCTCACCTGAACAAGAACACCATCCAACACTTGCCCCCCCACTCGCCCCAAATTAGCTCTTTCCCTTAAATCTAACCCAAACGCCTCTCCTAAAGCCTACCTCCCTGACCCAAACAATGCGAGATTTAGATAACTTCTAAATTATGATCTTGATATATATTTTTTTCGGTGACGTAACAAGAGTTTGTTCCTTCCTCACTCACTCACGGGTCGCTGACTTCAATTCATTATGAGTACTTGTTCTGTTAGAGGACTATAATTAGTTATATGACTACACTTAGTTAAATGTCTAGAATTAATTCTTCGTCTGCATTTAGATATGGGGCTACATTTTAGATATGGGATTACATTTAGTTATAGGATTATATTTACTTATGGGACTACATTAAGATATCATTGGATTACATTTTGTTTTTATCACTAAATTTAGTTACAGGACTATATCTAGAAAAAGGAATACATTGTCATATAGGAATATATTTAGTTTTAGGACTATATTTAGTAATAAGACTACGGCTAGTTATTATTCTACATTTAGTTGTTTAACTACAGTTAGTTATAATTCTATATTTAGTTATAGGACTTATTTAGTTATATTACTACTTTAATTATAGGACTTCATTTAGTAACCTGACAACATTAATTATAGGACTACATTTAGATATAGGACTACTTTTGAAAAAAGTGTTCATTGGAAATAATTTGGCTGTCCTCATTGAACTTTTAAACGTGTGTTGTGTCCAATGTTTTAGTTAGGCCAAATGTCTGTAGCTTGGAAATCTCTCACAAAAAAGCCGTAAAACTGAATTCCAATGAAAACCGATCTCATACAATAAAATCTCCCCCAAATAGCCATAAAACTGAATCCAAATGAATGCCGTTCTCACACAATGAAAGTGTGCACAATACCCGGGTCCCAGTGAGTGACGTTAAACAGCCGTTAAAACTATCAACGTCCCGCAAGAGACCTAAGTAAAGGCCTGCTATGCTGGGAACGTGAACCAAGCATTTAGCTTAAAATAAATAAACTATATCATATTGCTTGGTTAAGTTAAAAGAGTAGCAATCATACTCTACTGAAAAGATTATCTACGATGTTGCAAGATGTTTTCCCATGGGATGATTTCATAGTTGATGATGTAATATGAGATGAAAACTTAATAGATAATTTCTTATGTCATGATGTCCTAAGAGATAATGCCCTATGACAGGATGTCCTATGAGATGATGTCCTATGATACGATGTCCTATAACAAGATGTCCTACGATATACGCTAATAACTGAGTGATAATAAAATACTTTATGAGAAGATGATATTATGATAGTTTGATATTATGATATTAGATAATAAATTAACTGTCGTTACTGTACGTTAAACTGATTATTCATTTTGTTTATTACATTGTCATTGTGTTTCCTTGGGCACATGAAAACTAGGTGCTGTCAGAGGCATTGAAGAAATAGACATTGTGTCTCCTAGGGCACATCAAAACTAGGTGATGTCAGAGACATTGTAGGAATAGACAACGTGTCGCTAAGTGTAAGAGAGCTCTTGTCATCTGGTTCAAAAAAACCTAGGAGCAAGGGAGGCAAACACTTATATTTTTCTAGGGATTATTATTTTACATGTTCAGTTTTTCCCCCCTGAAAATTTTGAACACAAAATGACTAATTCTTGGCTACCTTGATCATATAAAGTCTGGTGGGTCATAAAGCCTGGTGGGTCATACAGTCTGGTGGGTCATAAAGTCTGGTGGGTCATACAGTCTGGTGGGTCATAAAGTCTGGTAGGTCATAAAGGCTAGTGGGTCATACAGTCTGGTGGGTCATACAGTCTGGTGGGTCTCAAAGCCTGGTGGGTCATAAATTCTGGTGGGTCATAAAGTCTGGTAGGTCATAAAGTCTAGTGGGTCATGAAGTCTGGTGGTTCATACAGTTTGGGATGTCATAAAGTCTGGTGGGTCATAAAGTCTAGTGGGTCATGAAGTCTGGTGGGTCATACAGTCTGGTGGGTCATAAAGTCTGGTGGGTCATAAAGTCTTGTGGGTCATAAATTCTGGTTGGTCATAAATTCTGGTGGGTCATAAAGTCTGGTGGGTCATAAAGTCTGGTGGGTCATAAAGTCTGGTGGGTCTTAAAGTCTGGTGGGTCTTAAAGTCTGGTGGGTCATAAAGTCTGGTGGGCCATAAAGTCTGGTGGGTCATTAATGAAGCCCGTCAACTTCCCGATATTAACATTTACTGATTTAGATAATCTTTACCCTTGACCCCTGAAAGAACATAGACCCCGGGCGTTGATAGTGTTATATAATTATACATTTATCAGTGCTTCTCAACATGGGACCTATGCCACACAGATATGATCTAGAAGTTTATATTGGGGTAAGGTGGGAGATGGAGATTTATTTATGTTTTTTTGAAAAATGTGGATAATGATCGTTAGACAGGATATTAATGAAAAGGTTCCCGTTAGACAAGACATTTAAGAAATAGGTAATGTTAGAAAGGATATTTATTAAATGGGTAATGTTAGACGTGATAAATAGGAAATGGGGGGCGTTAGACATGATATTTTGGAAATTGGTAATTTTTAACAGGATATTTATGAAATAGGTGATTATAGACACTATAGTTAGAAAACGGGTAACGTTAGACAAGAACCAGAGTTATTGATTAACCTCTTAAAGCCAAGCTCACTTGTCTCCCTTGGTATCCAGTGTTTGGAATATTAACTGTTCAGTAACTTTTTAGGCAAAGCTCAGTTGCCTTTCTTCGTACCAAGGAAGAACCAGAGTTATTGATTAACCTCTTAAAGCCAAGCTCACTTGTCTCCCTTGGTATCCAGTGTTTGGAATATTAACTGTTCAGTAACTTTTTAGGCAAAGCTCAGTTGCCTTTCTTCGTACCAAGGGTTTTGGAACCAGAGTTGTCGAGTAACTCTTTAGGCCAAGCTCAGTTGCCTCTCTTCGTACCAAGGGTATTGGAACCAGAGATGTCGAGTAACTATTTAGGCCAAAGGTTCATTCAACACAATCATTATTGGAAAGGAGCAACCTTATCCTAAAGGTTCAATCAACATCATCATTGTTGGGTAGTAGCAACCTCATCACAAATGTTCAATCACGCAACCATTGTTGTGTAGTGGCAACCTCATCCCGATGGTTCAATCCACACAATCTTTGTTTGGTAATTGCAACCTTGTGCCAATAATTATATCCACACATCCATTAATGAGGATATCTTGGGTAGTTGCAACTTCACGCAAATGATTCTATTCACTCAACCATAAATGATGATGTCTTGCGTAATGACAACTTCAAGCCATTGATTCTATCCACTCAAACATTAATGAGGATGTCTTGGGTAGTGACAATCTCAAGTTTTCTTTCAATCCATACAAACAATGTTGGGTAGTGGCAGCCTTATCCCAAAGGTTCAATCAACACCATCATTGTTGGGTAGTGGCGACCTCATCCCATTTGTTCAATCAACACCATCATTGTTGGGAAGTGGCAACCTTATCCCAAAGTTTCAATCAACACCATCATTGTTGGGAAGTTGCAACCTTATCCCAAAAGGTTCATTCAACACCATCATTGTTGGGAAGGGGCAACCTCATCCTAAAGGTTCAATCAACACCATCATTGTTGGGTAGTAGAAACCTCATCCCAAATGTTCAATCCACACAACCATTGTTGTGTAGTGGGAACCTCATACCAATGGTTCAATCCACACAATTTTTGTTTGGTAGTTGCAACCTTATGCCAATAATTCTATCCACACAACCATTAATGGGGATGTCTCTAGTGAACCATTTTGTTCAAACTAATTTTTGAACTGTTTAAAATGCAATCCATTTTCCGATGCTTCTCTGGGATAGGTAGGTGGAAATAATAGGATGTATATACACCATACCGATCACTGGTAACATTGACTGCTAGTGTAGTGAGATCAGCACCACTGACCGGGGGATTACTTTGGACTGGTATGATCCAGTGAATCGAGTGAAGTACGGGCAGTTGCTGTCCTAGCAGAGAGTGAGATGTAGTTTTTTTACTTTTTGGTCTTTGAGAGGGAATCTTTTGGTAGAGCTTTAAGTGCTGAGTCTGTCCTAAAAAGGAGTGGCGATAGCTAGTTGACTTTTTGGTCTTTGAGAGGGATGCTTTTGGTAGAGCTTTAAAGGCTGAGGCTGCATAAGTGACCTCTGAAATTTCATACTGCATAATGCCTTTAGTTTTATATGGAACAACCCAAAAATTGCAAAATGTAACAATTTTAAAATGCTATCCTAAAATTACAAGCCTAAATTAATTCTAAAAGTTTCATACAATTGTCATCGTCTAATGTCAGGGACACAAAAAGACTTAATTCCTGACTGAAGAAAAAGATTGTAAGATTATGTGGCATGAAATTTTGTCTTCATTGAGAAATTACGTCATATTGCAATAAAGACTGGGGATTATATAGTTTGTTTATGTACCTATCATTGAATTCTAGATTTAATTTGTCAAATCATGATTTTTATTATTTTTAATGAAAAACTAAGTTTTAAAGAGNGTTTGTTTATTTACCTATCATTGAATTCTAGATTTAATTTGTAAAATCATGATTTTTATTATTTTTAATAAAAAACTAAATTTTAAAGAAAAAAAAAAAAAAAAAAAAAAGCTTTTACTGCTTTAAAAAAAAGTAATATTTAAAAACTAAGATTACCACATGTAAACACAATTTTTCGCTATAGACTGATTTCTAGGTCAATCAATCCCCGTATAGTCTATAGTTCAACATTATTAAAGAGCAATAGAAACAAGTTTTAGGTGCTCGGGCGAAAATATGTATTTATTTTTTTAAGTTGTGAGCATGCATGTATGTTTTTTCTGTATTGTCAAGAATATGTCTTTCGCGTATGTTTCAGACCGTTGTATGAACTTAGTGAGTGTTTGCGATACAAACAGGAACATTCACAATTGACCTCGGCCTATAAGGTCTGATTTCAACTTATTTTAAAAACACATTTTCTTTTACAGCAATATAGTTTTAATTTTTTTTTTCAGTTAAATCAAACATCCCATAAAATAAACAATGTTTTAAAACGTTATCTTAGAAGGCGGCATCATTTCTAGTGGCTTCTCTGGCTATTCCATTTGTTTAGCCTTGTAAGCTTCTTCTGCCGTGATGGAGATAGTCTTAAGAAAATCAATGTCTTCATTGGCTTTGGCCAGATTTTCTTCTGTCACCGGAATCTGCGTCATAGCAAATTAAAACGAAAGATAATGTATTCACCAAATATTTACATGTTGAACGGGAGGAAAAAAGCTTTCGCAAAGAGTTTCAAAGTCCTGATCCATTTTCGTCTTATTGCGGGCTTACTAATCTCAGAATTTAATAAGTAATATTACTTTTTTACTTTCTTTTTTTTTAATGGTTTATCTTATTTTACCGTATCCTTAGCAGATGTTGATGACGAAGAGGACTCATCTCTTCCAGCGACTTCAAGACCGACTTTTGCCACTGGAATGATCCAGTCTTTATTTCTACTCCACCAAGACCTCCTGACTTGACTTCTGACATCGCGTTTGGCGCCTTGGTAAAACTAAAACAATGTTTGTGAATTTATAAATTGAATTATTATTTATAGTAATTACCTTCAGTATTGATATTTTTTTTTACAAGGCAAAAAAATAAAAAAATAAAAAAATAGTGATTTTCACAATATTTATGATATCATTACAGAGCTGATAACTAAAGATCATCTTCTTTTGTAAAAAAAAAAAATACAGAAAATAAATACGCCGTTCTTTCATAGATGTCCCTCAACTTGGAACTAAACGAAGTCTTTTAAGAGAGATAATAATAATTGTTTCTTTTATTTTGTCAAGATTTTTGCTACCGTTACCGTGATTCAAATAGCTTTATGTTGGAGCACTGATATTTATAATTTCTGTAATTATTCCTTTATGCTGTATATAAATGTATATTCAATGGTTGTTCCAAAACCTGACAATTACAGTTGATAAAAGTTGCCTTTTTGTGTTTTTTATTGCATAATTTTTAATGCTTTAATATTTTATCTATTTTGTTTAAACATTAATGGATTTAGTTCGTTTAAAATAAAATTAAAAAACAGCTAATTTTAAAAGTTTTTCAAATTTGTTTCGCTTTATCATAGACGGTGTTTTAAATTAACAATAATAAATTTAAAACTCAAGCAATCATATGTTTAAAAAAATAAATATTCTAAAAGAATGTTTGAGTTATTCTACTTGGATAAAACCATGTCAGTCAATCATGGGATTTAAATTTTTTTAGAAATTTTAAATTTGGACAAGTTCAAGAAGAATATTGCAAGACATCATTTAAAGAAGCAAGATTCTGTAACATTTGTGCTAACAAAGAAATTTTTTGTTTCATTCCAGCTCTTGAATGTTTCCAAAATAAATTGCAAATATTTGGAGTTAAAATAGCAAAGCTTTTTTTTTTTCCCACGAAACTATAAAGATGTTGATACCAATAAAATTGCCTTCCTAACAAGTTTCTTACATTTTGAAAATGATTTTGACAATGTCAATGATTATAATCGTTTGTTAGTATCTCATTTCAGCATAATTGCCACTTGATTTTTGTATTGGTTCCTCTTGATTAATATTCAAGTAAAATATGGAATCATTGGTTCGCAGTTGTATTTGTGATATTAAAATACGTTATAAGCATTACACTTTTAGAGTGTATTTATATATGTTGATGCCTTCAACGCATTGCTTTCTAGACGTTTAAAAAAAATAAGAACAAACGTTTGAACAAATGTAAATACAACAATATTGAAACAATATTTAAATGTCCACATCATATAATACATTACGTTCATTCTCGTGTTAGCACTTACCAGACAATCTGACAACTTAAAATTTGGAGGGGAAATTTAGGGAGAAAGTGGCAAAAACTTTCACTGGACATTATTGTTAGTTTGATTAATTTTTTGTTGGTGGGGGGATGAAAAGACATAGTTTCTTGATTTTTACCTTGCTGAATACCTTAAAAACAACCTAGTGGCAAAATGCAAAGTAAAATAAAATAACATTTCAAAATCATTAAGTCACTTAAAAATTTAATTTTTCTGTATAGTAATAAATTTTAATAAGCAATTAAATAGTCATTAAAAAAACCACACTTTCAGTATTTCTATTATGTCTTAGAATAGTTATATTTCTTTCCAATAAAAAAAGTAAATCAATGAAAAATTGCAAACTATTGATGAAAATGATAGCGTAGCGAAATATAATACGTCATTACCTTATTTTGCATCACAATGTATTTAATAAAAAAGTGTGATGTTCTTTTATAGACACCGTAAGTCATTCACTATTGAGCTGAACGAGACATTTAAAGAGAGACAATTTGATATGTTTATGCTAGGAATACTTTTACAGTTACCGTTCTTAAATATCCACGCCTTGGAGCGTTGCTAGTTAAGGTTTCTAATATCATTCTACATAACGTCCGTGTACAAATGCTTATAAAAATAAGTTTTAAAAATGTCTCTCAAGGTTTCTAAAAGGTTTGTTTACACAGATCCTCTTTTTTTAAAAAAAATCTCCTTCTATCACAATTCAACTTCAAACATTATATTTTAAATAGACTATCTCCCCTGAACATAGTATTAATTATTATGACACGTTTATTGTCTTTCATCTTTTATTTCAATCAACATTCACAGAATGGATTGACATCAACATACAAAGTATATGTCACTCTATTATCAATGAATTAACACTAACCACACATTAATACAAATACATGTATGACAAATATACAAATTATGTATATTTCAATCAACATTCACAGAATGGATTGACATCAACATACAAAGTATATGTCACTCTATTATCAATGAATTAACACTAACCACACATTAATACAAATACATGTATGACAAATATACAAATTATGTATACATTTGCTGAGTCTGAGTGCAAAACAGAGAGTAATTTAAACCCATCACTAAGTCGTGTACTTTAGTGTTGGAAGGGAAAATAATATCATTTAAAAAATTAATAAAATTATATAATGAAAAATAAATATATTTAAAATATTTTTACAAATGTATTCTCCTATGTTTTTCATATTAACAAGATTATACGCCACAAAGTAACCGGGATATTAATAATAGCCGCTTTACGATAATTTCTAACTGAATTGCAAGGAGATGCAAGGAGCATGTACGAGGGCATTAAGAGGGCATTTGGTCAACACACGTCAAAAATAGCACCACTCAAGTCCAAGACGGGTCAAATTATAAAGAATCATAATGATCAACTCAGACGTTGGGTAGAGCACTATCTTGAGCTATACTCAACAATGAATGTAGTTACTGAGACCGCTGTGCATAATATTCCTGCCTTGTCAGTAATGAATGAACTGGATGATGAGCCAGCTTTCCAGGAGCTCGAAAAAGCCATCGATTACCTTGTGGATGGGAAGGCTCCAGGGATTGAAGGCATCACATCGGAAATCCTCAAAATGGATAACCTATCCTACTTTAGCCCTTACATGAGCTCCTCTGTTTGTGTTGGGAAACAGGTCACATTCCTTAGGATATGAGAGACGCCAACATCGTAACACTGTATAAAAATAAAGGGAACGAAGTGATGCAATAGTTACCGAGGTATTTCTCTCCTTGTATAGTTGGAAAGGATTTTTCCCGTTTTGCCCTTAAACGATTTCAGAGTCTTGCGAACCGCATCTAC
The DNA here is from genome assembly GCA_964033795.1 of Lymnaea stagnalis. Lineage (NCBI taxonomy): Eukaryota > Metazoa > Mollusca > Gastropoda > Lymnaeidae > Lymnaea > Lymnaea stagnalis. Next base: position 9,722 of record CAXITT010001456.1, read on the forward strand.
CCAGAGTCCCAGTGTGAGTTCAGAAGTGGGTGCTCAACAATAGACATGATATTTTCGGTACACCAATTGCAGGAGAAATGTCGTGAACAGCTTATGCCTCTTTATACAGCCTTCATAGAACTGACCAAGGCATTTGACTTGGTAAATCGGAGAGGCCTTTTCAGTATCTTGCAAAGAATTGGTTGACCACTCACAATAATTCAGTCATTTCACAAAAACATGCACAGCACAATAACTTTCAATGACACTGATTCTGAGGCATTCCCAGTTAGCAGCGGAGTAAAACAGGGTTGTGTACTGGCACCAACGCTCTTTTTCATTTTCTTTTCGATGCTCAATCAATTTGCCTTCGGGGACTTTGAAGAAGGAGTGTTCGTCCATACCAGATCTGATGGTAGGCTGTTCAATATCTCCCGCCTTCGTGCAAAGACCAAAGTAAAAAAAGTTCTGATTCGTAAACTGCTGTTCGCTGAAGATGCCGCATTAACATCTCACACAGAAGAAGGTCTACAGTGGCCGGTTAATTGACTATCACATGCTTGTAAAGAGTTTGAACTTTCAATTAGTCTACAAAAAACACATGTAATAATTCAAGAAGCACCGTCCCCTCCAATCATATCTATTGAGGGTCATAATCTTTCGGTTGTTGAACATTTCATATACCTGGGATCCAATATTTCTAATTCTCTCTCCGTTGATGAAGAGATAAATGTCAGGATCGCAAAAGCAGCAGCAACTATGGCTAAACTGAATAAGCAGGTGTGGAATAATCTCAATCTAGAAGATAAAAAAAAAATAAGTGTCTATCAGGCATGTGTGCTTAGCACGCTCCTATATGGTAGCGAAGTGGTGGTCCACATATACCAGTCAGGAGCGGAAACTCAACAGCTTCCATCAAAGATGCCTGCGTCACATTTTACGCATTCGTTGGCAGGACAAGGCGCCTAACGGGAGGTTTTGGAACGCGCACACATGTTTAGCGTATTCTCCTTTCTTATCAAGAGGCACCTTAGCTGGTTAGTTCATGTACGCAGAATGGAGGAAGGACGTATCCCAAAGATACTGCTGTATCTTTGGCAGAGGGGACAGCACATATTAGTCGGCCGCGCCTGAGATTTATTGACGTTTGCGAAAGAAGCATGTAGGAAGCCAAATAGCAAAAAAAAAGAATGGGAGTTCATTGCCGAACATTGCTCCAACTGTCGTACAGCGGTGTTTGAAGGAAGTAAAAAAAGGCAGAAAATAGTCGAATTGAAGCCCTTGAAGATAAAAGATCAATTTGAAAATCAAGATCTCACCGGGTTTCAATATTCTATTTCGAGAGATGAGGCCGTGATTGTCACTCTAGGATTGGCCTAGTGAGTCACTCGTCAAAGTGTAGAGCTATATAGCTACTCCATCGTCTCACGAAGACGGAAGGATGCCATATATTGCGAAAAGTCATCAAAATTTCTTATTTGATAAAAGAAGTTTATATGTAAATGTTTACGTTTATAACATCATAAAGTTTGAAGAACAATTTTAGCACTAAATATAATACGCCAACCTCACCCATTTTCACGGCACTAAACAAAATGTTGCCTCTAAGCCTGATCATAAATTACGAAATATAAATAATAACTAATTATATAAAAGTTTGAAGAACAATTTTAGCACTAAATATAATACGCCAACCTCACCCATTTTCACGGCACTAAACAAAATGTTGCCTCTAAGCCTGATCATAAATTACGAAATATAAATAATAACTAATTATATATTTCTTGTCAATGACTTCATTGCAAAATGTTCAGTGTTGACTGATTTCAAAAAAATGTCTTTGGTTTTTTATTTGTTAAAGGTTTGGCCTACTCTGCCGCTTTTAGTGCCTTAAATTACAATTTATTTGTCTCTAAATATTGTGAAATCATAAATTTTTGAAAAATGGTCTGTATTACATTTGAAAGATTTTTTATGCAAACTGAATTTCATCCACTGATTCATATATTAATAACTTTTGTACACGTTGGCTTTTTAATAGTGGATAGTGTGATTTTTTCAGATACGGTTATTACCGCTTCTTTTATTACTCCATTAAAACGTGTGTTTCTTTCACACAGAGTTATTTATCTTGCTTGCAGTGTGTTAATGTGACGCGCGATAATGAGCAATTTCAACATTAATCTTTTTTTTTTTTTTTACTTTAAATATATTGCGTCAAAAATAGTAGCTTCTTTGCAATAGTTTAACAAGAATATATGAGCCAAAGTTATCGGGTTAATAATTGTAGGCTCTTTGCGATAATTTCTACTTGCCTCTGCGAAAACTCCTCATAATTCCTTATTTTTGAAAACCAAAAGCAGTATCTGTGTAATGATGTTTACATTGTTAACATCATTTAGTTATGAGAAATATTTCCCATTATATATTATACGCCTACACTCCCCCTATTCACGCCACTAAAGTACAAATTGTTTCTCTAAATATTATTTTAAAATACCAAATCTTAATGATCACTAATTAAATATTTCATGTCACAGAGAACATTGCAAGGCGTTCATTGTCAACTTATTTCTACAATAGAGAAATACTTAAAATGTCTTGTGTTTTTTTAATTGTTAAATATTCGTCCCACCATGACGCGTTTATTGCCTTAAACTAGAATTTATTTGTCTCTAAATATTGTGAAATCATAAATTTACAACAAAAACTAAATATTCCATTTTAAATATATTTTACACTAACGGAATATTATATGTTGATACATTCATGAAACATTTAATCAAAATGTTGCCCTGTTTTTTAACTGTATTATCAGAATGATATCAATAACATCAATAAAATCGTCAGTATGTATCTCTAAGTTTGATAATATTTGGACAATTTGACGTTTGATTAGTGGATACAGTGATCTTTTCAGATGACGTTATTATCGCTTGTTGTATAAATTTATTAAAACGTGTCTTAATTTCATCAGTTAGGAGTGCCTTTTACATGGTTTAAATAATTAACTAAAAAATTACTTTCATAAACACGTTAAATGATATTGTCCATTCGTCTAAGTTTGATATCTATGAGTCAATATTTTTGAAAGTTAAAAGAAAATGATGCATTTTTGAATTGCTTATTAATGTACGACACATTGACACACTCCAGGAGTGACACATTACTCTGTGCGACACAGTTTAAAAAGTACTGACCTACACAAAGCAAGTCAATCTTTTTATTAAGGACATAATATGAAAGGATGCGTAACTCAAAACATAATTAAGGAACGCGAGTATATACCACACATTATCAATAAATAGAAATTCCTGACTTCCAGAAGTGCTGCATCTTTCAAAGTGTTCCAACTCCAACAATCTGCAACGCCGTCTGTCAATAATTGATCTTTACCCCAGAATTGGTGTTGAAAAAACAAGAAAAAATAACTATATGTAATATAATAAAACAGAAGAAAAAAGCTATAAGAAGACATTAGAACACAATGTTAGTGAATGCATAAGTTTAATATTTTTAAATCTTTCATCGACAACTAATTTTGTTTTTCGTGGATATCAAATTTGGAAATGAGAACATAAGGTACTTCAGTCAAACTATCAAAAGTAATAAATCATTTTGAAGCAAACCAAGGGACACTACAATGTTTCAAGACGATGGCTTTACGTAATTGTCCTTCCTTCCCCTTATTTATCCAGGGGCACAAAACATGGCTTTCATCTCCAAAGGAAAGAGGTAACTGAGGTTGACTGTAATTACAGAAGAGAGCAATATGGCTACTGGAATATTGAATTATCTTTAAATTTTTAGCTTTCCTTGGACACAGTTTTTCTGGTTGTCGGTCAACATTGTCCGAGAAAAAAGTCTTACACGTTTTTGTCAAAGAAGTGTGGACAATTATGTATTCAAATGTTGTGATCACAAACAAAATTGACGGTCAACATTTTCGAGACCAAATTAATAACTGCAACTAAAAGCACACTTATTTAGACCAAAGTACAAGAACATCTATAAATCAATTAATACTAATTTTGATATTTTTTTTAAAAAACATCTAATAAATGGTTTGTTATAAAAGTAAAACACAATAACACAGTATTCAAATATATGGATTTTTATTAATAGGTCAATCTCTTATTTGCCCGACATTTGTACAAATGATGTGATCTTTACTGTTTTTCATCCAAACCATAACTCATACTTTGTTAGTTTGACAAGTAACACATGCAGCACTTCTGTCAGCTGTTATACTCTATCTAGTATCAGATTTCATCAGCACTCAGGCCAGCCGTTATTCCTTATCTAGTATCAGATTTGATCTAACAGAAATCTGAAAACAGACTCCACCCTTTTCCATGCAAGTCTTTTCTGGCCATCTGATGTGATGATGGACAATCTGACCTGCGTGCCATCAAGTACACCTGTTCTGTGGTACTCGTACTATAAGCGAGCAACTTTTGAACTATCATATTGTTTCCACTTCATAGAGGGTGTCTTAAATGTATGTTGATAAATATGTTGATGAGTTTACTAAAAAAAAAATTGAATTAGTTATATTGTTAAACATGTTGATTGTTCACTAAGTTAACTATCTATTAGTTATTTTGTTGAATATGATGATATTAAAAAAACGAATTTCTATTAGTTATATTCTTAAACATGTTGAAGTTTTTAGTAACTAAACAGTGAATTAGTTATATTGTAAAGATATAGATTAAGCTACTGAGTTTATCCTATGACTTAGTTTTGCTCAACAAGTTTATGTCTACAAGATGTTGTCAAATTAGATTTGTCGGGAATGAGGGGAGGACCCATTGCAAGACTTTTTACTTGAATAGTTTAGTTTTATTTTCAAGCTATTTACAAGAAAAAACAACAACATGAACAATTACCAAGATGTTAACTTAAATGATTGAACAAATGCTTTGTTACCACTGTACATAAATTTTAGCTATTTACATTTTTTAGTACTTTACATGTTTCAACAGATATTAAGGAAATGACTTGTTTTATTGAATACAAATATGAAAAACAAATTTAATTATTTTGCACTTGTTCTATTTATCAGTAAAATGGAAATTTGGGAAAATCATTTTAATAATACAACACTATTTAGAATCTACGACAATGTTTCTTTAAATTGTTACATACACATGGGGAACAATGTGGTTTAAGTTAGTCTGTACTATTTTAATCTGAATGTATTTGTGCAACGAATAGGATACGCTTATTGCGTAATGTAAATAATTTATTGAACAGACGAACACATATTTACATTGAATGTAGTTTAAAATAATGTAATTTACTTAGATTTACAATGTCAATTAATCAATGTTGAAATAAGACAGTTAGATGAATTATTGCACTGAAGATGTATGCCTACCTTGCACACATGTTTTTTTTAAAATTATATCGGTCCTATTTTCACAGTAAATCGATTAAGGTTATTGAATATAAAAAAATAATAGATGCTACTCTAATATGAGAGTTTGACAATGACTTTAGCCTCGGGAAGAAGGGCACCTGCCCACAACCATGGCCTTAAAAATGCGGGCACGTGACAACGACCATGCCCTTATGAAGAAGGTCACATGCCCACTACCATGGCCTTAGAAAGGAGGGCACATGCCAATGACCATGTCATCAGTAAGAATGGCACATGCCCGAGAGACTGCAGTTTCCAGATTTCGCTTTGATTAGCACTCGAATTATATATGAGACACCTCCTCATAATTTATAAATGTCTTATAACAACAACAACAATAAAAAAAGCAAAAAAAAAACTACTTATTAAAAGCAGAATATTCGACTATCATCCCTTTGATATCAATATTTTTAAAAAAATCTATATTTAAAGGTTATTATCCATTTTGTACAGACGTGTATACCACTCTCATTCTTAGGATAACTTTTTAAAATAATATGGTCTTTTGAGCTCATTAAAGTAAACAATTATCTAACTTACAGTTTTTTTCAAAATTACATCTGTGTGCCTAGCACTTGTACTCGTTGTACCTTTTAGTAAATCACGGCGTGCCTAGTACTTGTAATTGTTGTCTCTGTCATCAAATCACTGAAAATTTTTGTGTACCTAGCACTTGTACTCGTTGTCTCTGTCAACAAATCACTGTATGCCTAGCACGTGTACTCGTTGTCTCTGTAAACAAATCACTGTGTGCCTAGCAAGTGTACTCGTTGTTTCTGTCAACAAATCACTGTGTGCTTGGAACTTGTAATCGTTGTTTCTTACAATAAATCACTGTGTGCAGATCACTCGTACTCGTTCTTTATGTCAAAAAATCATTGCGTGCCTAGCACTTGTACTCCTTGTTTCTGTCAACAAATCTCTGTGTGCCTAGCACTTGTACTCGTTCTTTCTGTCAACAAATCACTGTGTGCCTAGCACGTGTACTCGTTGTTTATGTCAACAAATCATTGTGTGCCTAGCACGTGTACTCGTTGTTTCTGTCAGCAAATCACTGTATGCCTAGCAAGTGTACTCAATGTTTATGTCAACAAATCACTGTGTGCCTAGCACTTGTACTCGTTGTTTCTGTCAGCAAATCACTGTATGCCTAGCACGTGTACTCGTTGTTTATGTCAACAAATCACTGTTTGCCTAGCACTTGTACTCGTTGTCTCTGTAAACAAATCACTGTGTGCCTAGCACTTGTAATCGTTTTTTCTGTCAACAAATCACTGTGTGCCTAGCACGTGAACTCGTTGTCTCTGTCAACAAATCACTGTGTGCCTGGCAATTGTACTCGTTGTCTCTGTCAACAAATCACTGTGTGCCTGGCACTTGTACTCGTTGTCTCTGTCAATAAATCACTGTGTGCCTGGCAATTGTACTCGTTGTCTCTGTCAACAAATCACTGTGTGCCTGGCACTTGTACTCGTTGTCTCTGTCAATAAATCACTGTGTGCCTAGCACTTGTAATTGTTGTCTCTGTCATCAAATCACTGTATGCCTAGCACTTGTATTCATTGTTTCTGTCAACAAATCACTGTTTGCCTAGCACTTGTATTCATTGTTTCTGTCAACAAATCACTGTTTGCCTAGCACTTGTAATCAATGTCTCTGTCAACAATCACTGTGTGCCTAGCACTTTTACTCGTTGTCTCTGTCAACAAATCACTGTAAGCCTGGCACTTGTACTCGTTGTCGCTGTCAATAAATCACTGTCTGCCTAGCACTTGTACTCAATGTCTCTGTCAACAAATCAATGTGTGCCTAGCACTTGTACTCCTTTTTTCTGTCAACGAATCACTGTGTGCTTGGCACTTGTACTCTTTGTCTCTGTCAACAAATCACTGTGTGCGTAGCACGTGAACTCGTTGTCTCTGTCAACAAATCACTGTGTGCCTGGCACTTGTACTCGTTGTCTCTGTCAACAAATCACTGTGTGCCTGGCACTTGTACTCGTTGTCTCTGTCAACAAATCAATGTGTGTCTGGCACTTGTACTCGTTGTCTCTGTCAACAAATCACTGTGTGTCTGTCACTTGTACTCGTTGTCTCTGTCAACAAATCACTGTGTGCCTGGCACTTGTACTCGTTGTCTCTGTCAACAAATCACTGTGTTCCTGGCACTTGTACTCGTTATCTCTGTCAACAAATCACTGTGTGCCTAGCACTTGTACTGGTTGTCTCTGTCAACAAATCACTGTGTGCCTGGCCCTTGTGTTCCTGGCACTTGTGTGCCTGGCACTTGTACTCGTTGTCTCAGTCAACAAATCACTGTGTGCCTAGCACTTGTACTCCTTTTTTCTGTCAACGAATCACTGTGTGCTTGGCACTTGTACTTGTTGTCTCTGTCAACAAATCACTGTGTGCGAAGCACTTGTACTCGTTGTCTCTTTCAACAAATCACAGTGTGCCTGGCACTTGTACTAGTTGTCTCTGTCAACAAATCACTGTGTGCCTGGCACTTGTACTCGTTGTCTCTGTCAACAAATCTCTGTGTGTCTGGTACTTGTACTCGTTGTCTCTGACAACAAATCAATGTGTGTCTGGCACTTATACCCGTTGTCTCTGTCAACAAATGACTTTGTGTCTGGCACTTGTACTCGTTGTCTCTGTCAACAAATCACTGTGTGCCTTGCACTTGTACTCGTTGTCTCTGTCAACAAATCACTGTGTTCCTGGCACTTGTACTCGTTATCTCTGTCAACAAATCACTGTGTGCCTAGCACTTGTACTGGTTGTCTCTGTCAACAAATCACTGTGTGCCTGGCCCTTGTGTTCCTGGCACTTGTGTGCCTAGCACGTGTACTCCTTTTTTCTGTCAACGAATCACTGTGTGCTTGGCACTTGTACTCGTTGTCTCTGTCAACAAATCACTGTGTGCGTAGCACGTGAACTCGTTGTCTCTGTCAACAAATCACTGTGTGCCTAAAACTTGTACTCGTTGTCTATGTCAACAAATCACTGTGTGCCTGGCACTTGTACTCGTTGTCTCTGTCAACAAATCTCTGTGTGTCTGGTACTTGTACTCGTTGTCTCTGACAACAAATCAATGTGTGTCTGGCACTTGTACCCGTTGTCTCTGTCAACAAATGACTGTGTGTCTGGCACTTGTACTCGTTGTCTCTGGCAACAAATCACAGTGTGCCTGGCACTTGTACTTGTTGTCTCTGTCAACAAATCACTGTGTGCCTGGCCCTTGTGTTCCTGGCCCTTGTGTGCCTGGCACTTGTACTCGTTGTCTCAGTCAACAAATCACTGTGTGCCTAGCATTTGCACACGTTTTTTTCTGTCAACAATTCACTGTATACCTTGCACTTGAACTCGTTCAGTCAATTTTACGTGATCACATTTGTAAAGAGATGAACCCATTTGTAGCCGCACGCATGATGAACATTCCTCTGGCCCCAGGATCAGACTGGCGTGATCTTCCAAACCTGGAGCTGAGATTAGGGGATGGGACCAAAAAAGGATATAAATGACAAAAAACAAAATTTGTGTCTTTGAATACTTATCTTTGAATATCAATGTTTACTGCAAAAGCGCTGAAGCATACAAAGTCGGTGGCATTGATTTTAAAATACAAAATTGTTGGAATCGTTTATGCAAAACTAATTCAATGGATTTGTATTTACTGCCATAATTGAATTTTCATAGCCCAAAATATCGTTCAAGAACCGAAACAGTTGTTTAAAAAAAAAAAAATCTTGTTTGCTGACTAAATTCTTTGTTCAATATATTAATATCTATCTGAGATAACACTAATAGAAATATGTCTTTCAAGTAATTCAGTTGATTCGTTTTGTTCTTGACCAGTTTAATTTTGTCTAATTTTCACATTAATGGTGTTAAATAGTTAAATATAATATCCTGTAAATGTCTATTAAATATGATAACACAAACGACAATAAGGCAATAAAAACCAAGCAAGTTTCACATAAAAATGTAAAAACACTATTACTTAAGTAAACGTACATTTTATTTGAGTCATATTTTCATTTCAACGAAGTCCAACCCGTCCAATAGATACCACTTTGTAGATCGACTTCCCAAACACCATTTAAATTTGAATAACTGCACGCATTATACTACCAGCCTGATTTATGATAATGAGCACAATTACGGCCCCTATCAATATCATTGTCTCTGTCACGTGTAGAAAATACCATGATGTTATGTACTCTAAATGAGTACCAGCTATTACCAGTGTAAACACAGAGATGGAGTCTGTAGTTGTCTGACTCATTCTTCACCATAAAAGAATCATACTCAGCCCTGTACACATTACTTCCCTGTCTCATGTCAATCCTCAGTGTGTAGATTTCCTGGTTGTGACGTAGGAGAAAAAACAAGATGACATTGACGTAAATGTTTTAAAATGTGAGAAAAACAACAAAATAATTTTAGAGAAAATATTTGATGATTTCCATGATGGTTTAGTAGCGAGTAAATTATTGTAATGATGGTTTACTGACCGAGGAGATGATTGTAATGCATTTACAGACCGAGGAGATGATTGTAATGATTGTTTACTTGCCGAGCAAATGATTGTCATGATGGTTTACGGGACAAGGAGATGATTGTAGTCATGATTTATGGGACGCAGAGATGATTGAAATCATGGTTTACTGACCCAGGAGATGATTGTATTTGTGTTTCACTGTCCGAGGAGATAATTGCATCATTGGTTTACTGGCCAAGGAGATGATTGTAAGGATGGCTTAAAGCCCGATGAGATGATTGTAATGCTGATTTACAGGGTGAGGATCTGATTGTATTGATGGATTACTGGCTGATGAGATTATTGCAATAATGATTTACAGGCCGAGGAAATGATTAAAATGATGGTTTACTGGACGTGGAGACGATTGTTATAATGGATTACTGGCCGAGGAGATGGGGTAATGACTTGATGTTGTAACCATATCTTTTACACATAACTCATCTTTTACCACTCTAAAAATGTATCCTCTTCACCAAATGAACTGTCAATAGTAAACAGATACAACACAAACACATTTTGCTTCTCTTTGTAAAGTTACAATAAATCGAGCAAAAACTTATCGTCTATCTTCTTTTTTATAACTATTTAACAATTTCGAGGCGCGCATTAATACAAATTCGTTTTGAAAGCAGTTCAGAGACACAACCAAACATCTTTTAAATAATAAATGAACGGGCATGAAAAGTATTAAATCAGGCAACAACACTTTAAATTGGATACTTTATATGAATTTTATATGAATTGATTGCTACCTCATACAGTTCGCCTGATAAACCCAATGGTATATTTTATGTGAATTGATTTATGTCATACACTTGTCCTGTTACAAAATAAATGGTGGGAAGAGACTTTGTAAATTAAAATTTCTTAACCTAAGAAATTATTAAAATGTTTAAAAATTTAAACTTAAGGCAGCAACATTCGAACCCGGTATCAGTTGTAAGAGTTTGAAATTAAAAAACTATTTAAAATGTTTTTGTGTTTTTAAAGACAAAATTAGGTATCAAATGAAAGATACGTAAATAGACTATACGTTTGTAAACTTAATTCTTCAGTTTAACTAAAATAAACTACCCCAGGTGACGTCTGAATGGAATTTAGACTAAAGAAACCTGGGTCCGAATAGCGGCTATGCGTACCTCGTCCCCAAGGGTGCGGTAGCATGGCAAAATTATGAAAAAACATTCCCTTGTTTACCATTGTCTTTTTACTATTATTACATCCTAGATCATATACTTGATACGATCTACAATAATTATTTTGACTCCAAGAGAGACAATAGTCACATACATATCAATTATTAAGGCTATAAAAATATCATCGTATTGTTTTGCGGTTATCGCAGCACTAATGCTTTGTGTTTTCACATGTAGCTGGCAAGATATCCCTGTATTAATTTTTAGCCTGCTACTAACACACTACTCTTCCTTTGCTCTTGACGTCATAAGACTGTTCGGCAACCAACCTCCATGGGGGAATTTGTTTTTAACTGGGCCTCCGAAAATTGTAGTTCTGACGAGTCTCTCTCTACGGAGATTCACAAAAGACAAGTAAATTGTCGCTAAATCATAAAAGTAAACATGTTTGCAGTAGTACTACTACATAATTATAATACAAACCCCAGAGACATGCACACGCGTGTAATTTCGTCACTAAGAATGTTTATGAACATGATTAGTATGAACTTCAAGAAATGAATGGATGGAAAAAGCCCAAGTTTCCTTGATATAAAATATTAATTATAATAATAATGGAAATATTACCAATTCCTAGGATTATTCAATATTTTCTCTTTCAATAGTATTTTTCCTTTAGATGAACTTATTACTCAAGCCATGTCTAAAAGGTGTGCACTATATTTTCAAAGTTGTGTTTTTGTTTACTCTATTAAGTCTAAGACCTTCTGGAACAAATCAAGTTTTGGTGATTGTCTTGTAATGGAACAACACGGCCTTAACAATCTCAGTGAACAGGATGAGATGAACAGAGTCAAACTGGTTTTATTTGGTCTCAGGGTTGTGACAAGACGTTTCTAGTTTCTAAACCACTGAGATTCTGTCTAAAACAGAACAAACCAAATAAAACAGTTTTTCAAAAGTTGGTTCAATATTTTATTTTAGAAATCATGTCATTCATAAGACCCCAAAAAGTGTTTCGACTAATAAATGTTTCTTAAATCTAGGTAGGATATAATAATATGTATGTATGTATATATATATAACATATATAATATATATAATTATAATTTACACATATTTAAATGTTTTGCTGTACTAATGAAGGCTTGTGCCAAAACGTTTACTTATGTATGTATTATGTATAATTATAATTAAAGCTAAACATAAATTGTTATATTGACAGATATTGTTAGTGTCAATTAATCTTTTTTTAAAGCCTTATAGCAGTCCAACAATGTTACAACCTGGAAATGAACGAAAAGTTTAAAGAGAGACAAATTGATAAGTTATTTCTAGGATTAATTTTACAGTTACCATTCTTGAATAGTTAATTCCTTGGAGCGTTGCTAGTTAAGGTTTTCACTGTTATTCTACATCACTTCCATGTTGCTAGTTAAGGTTTTCACTGTTATTCTACATCACTTCCATGATGCTAGTTAAGGTTTTCACTGTTATTCTTCATCACTTCCATGTACTAATGCATCTAAAACTAACTTTGACAAACTCTCTAAACAGTTTCTTTCTACAGTTATAATTATTAATTTTTTAAAATCTTTCTCTCACAGTTCTACTTTGAACACTAGATTATATTTTATGTATCTCACTGGTCAATTTTTTATAATTTTTTGATGCTCATTATAATCATCCATTTTTAGTCCATTCAGCATTCAGATAATGAATTGACATCAACATACAAAATATACGACAAGATAATATTAATGTGTTAAATCTAACCAAAAAATAATACAAATACATGTATGACAAATACAACCATTATGTCGACATCTTGTGACAGACACTTGGTGTAAAAAATGTGAGTCATTGGAACCAAACATTAAGGCGTGTACTTTAATGTTGGATAGGAAAATAATATCCTCTAATAAAATAATACATTTATGTAATAAAAATAAATTAATTTAAATTATTTTTACGCAATTGTATTGTGTTATTTCCATAATAACAAGAATAATGACCCATATTTATCAGGATACCAATGGAAGGTTCTTTGCGATAATTTAATAAAAAATATATGACCATAAGTTATTGGGATACTAATGGTAGGTTCATTGCGCTAATATCTACCTGCAGTTGTGAAAATCATCACAATTGGTTATTTCCAACAAAAACAAAGAGTCTCTATGTAATGATGTTAGCGTTTGTAACGTCATTAGGTTTAAAGAAATATTTTATCATTATATTTTATAAGCCAAAACTACCCTTTGTCACGCCACAAGACTTTTTTTGTTTTCCTCTAAACATTATCTTACAATACGAAATCAAAAAGATCACTAATTAAATTGTTCTTGTCATATATTTCAATGCAAGGAGTTCATTCTCGACCTATTTATACGCAAGAGAAAAACTCTAGAAGTCTTTTCTTAAAATTGTTAAATATTTAGCCTACCCTGACACTTTTCTTGCCATAAACTAAAATTTCTTTTCTTTAAATATTGTGAAATCATAAATTTACAACAAAAATCTATATATACAATTTTTAAGTTATATTACACTACCGGAATATCATATATTGATATATTCATTAAACATTTAAGTAAACCTTTGCCTCGTATTTCAAATGTGTTATCAGAATGACAAAAGTGAATATCAGTGAAAGCGTCTATTTGTCTCTCAACATCTGAGTTGGACAATTTGTCTTTTGATTAGTGAATACAATGATATTTCAGATTCCGTTAGGCCTGCTTGTTGTATTATTTAATACAGCATGTCTTATCTTCATCACGAGTGCATTTTATATTATTTGATCATTAATTAAAAAATTACTTTCATCAACATTTTCATAATAACGCCCTTTCGTCTAATTTTGAAAACTTTGAGTCAATATTATTTTAAGTTTAGAAAAAGGGTGAATGTTGGAATTGCTAATTAGCATTCGACACATTAACACATTCCAAGCGAGATATATTACTCTGTGTGACACAGTTTCGAAACTATTGTCCTAGACAAAAGGAGCCAATTTTATAAGATTGGATAAAATATGAAAGAATGCGGGACTTAAAACACAATTAAGGAATCCATGTAAAGACTTAAAAGTATCAATACACCGAAATTGCTGAGTTCAAGAAGTGCGAAGAGTTCTACCTCCGACCATCCCTAACACTTTCTTTATTGATTGATTGATTGATTGAATATTTATATAGCGCTAGTATCTATGCTACTTTAATATGCTTACTGCACTCTGATTTTCTTAAATCTATTTAAACAAAAACATTTTAAAATTTTTCTTAAAAGACTTTTTATCATGTTCACCTCCCCTCAAAGACAACTCTTGTTCCTTGCCCTAGAATTAGTGGTTAAATAACAAAAACAAAATAAATCATATGTAATATAATGAAAAAAAAAATTGGTCAAAAAGAATTGTAAGATATTACAAGACATAAGAACACACATTTATGGAATGCATAAGTTTAATACAGGTTTATTAAAATCGTTTGTGCGAAACTAATTTTTTTTCATTAATACCAACATGGAATTAAAAACCTAAGGAAATTAAAGCAATCTAGGAAACTCTTAAAAAAGATTTAAAGCAATGCAAGGGAGACTAAAACATTTCAAACCGATTGCTTTACATAATATTCCTTCTTTCCCCTGAATTATCCAATGACACAATAAATAGCATTCATCTCCAAAAAGTCAGAGGTCATTGAAGTTTAGAGTAATAACAGAATAGAGCAATATGGCAACTGGAAAATTAAATTAACTTTTTAATTTTTTAATTTTTCTTCGACACGATGTTTATCATAAACTCTGTATTCACAAAGAAAATTGACGGTGAATATTTCTGAGACAAAGTTAATAACTATAACTAAAACACACTCATTTAGCCGAAAACACAAATACTGCTATGAAATATTTAATTCTAAGCTAGACATTTTTGAATAGAATAGAATAAATGATATGTCTTAAAATTAAAGCACTATTACATAGCATTCATATATATATATAAATATAATTAAGCTAATTTAATATTTGAAATGCATGTACACAAATGAAGTGGTCTTGATCTTGACTGTTGCACATTTACTGACTATTTGTCAAACCTTAAATTCACACTTCATTATTTTTATATGTAACACATGCAGCAATTAGGTGAACCATTTCTCTGTATCTAGGAACAGATTTGATTGGAACTCATATCAGCCGTTAATCTCTATCTATTTTTTTTTGCTGACATTACACAGGAGCTGAATGTACTCAATTAGAAGTTACAAGACTTTTCAGTGTTGCCTATGATAATGTCAGGACAGTAGGCAAACAACTTGTGTTATAGTTCTTAGAGAAAACTCTTGTTTAAACTATTAATATAAGAATATGGGTCATGCCTATAACTATCATTAAAAAAATATATTATTTAGAATTTAAACTGAAAATCAGATATAAAATCATACTTTCTAAGTTTCTGATGTGCTTCTTACAATTTTGGCCCAATATTAGTTTTTTTCCTCTAGCAGTAGCTGTAACTGTATGAACTTAAGTTTAAGAGTAAAGTCAGTAAAGAGTAACAGACCGAGATAGCAAGACAGACACTCGAAGATAAAGAGTTCAGGGGGAGTCAGACACAGAGTTAGAGCGAAAGGGAGAGAGATATACAAACTAACTGAGATAGACTGACAAGGAGAGACACAGACATGCAACAAAAAGTGATAGACTAGACTTGACTAGTGTTAGAGCGACAGCGAAAGAGACGAGACGGATACACACATTAATTAACTGAACATAACAAAAAAAGGGTAAAATGCGATTTAAAAATACAAATTTTATTTGTGTTAATGTTTTAAGTCCATTTATCGTGCTTATGTTAATTTGTTTTGTTTTCTTGTGGAAGGAAATAAAAAAAATTCAGGTCTGTCTGTTAACTTTTTCGTCGGTTTCTCGGTCAGCTGAGCGAATCGGTCGCCATCTTTAAATTTTGTTTACACTATAGCTATCTCTCACTGGACCTTTAAATCACGTGACTTCAAATGTCACGTGATATTAGTGCCTTAGCCCCCTTTTCCATTGTAAACATTGGACTATGCTTCTTTTTCCATTGTAAACGGATTTTTCGTTTCCATTTTTCTTATGGACTTAGCCATTTTTTCTCCTTTAAACTTAATTCAGCACCTTCTATTTTTAACTGGCTATAAGTCAGGGGTGATAACTCAAAAAAATTAAAAATGGACTCTGCCGTTTTTTCCCTTGAGGTCTTCACAGGTTAGCTAATAAATAATTTCATTATGGACTTTTAAGCTCATGACAATAAAATAAACAATTATTTAACTTACAAGGAATTTTTATCAAAATTAAAAACTGTTAATGTTTCTAAAATAAGGGAAGGGAGAATTCTTTAAAATTATCTATTTTTTTAAAATCAATTTCTCAGTGTCTCTGCCTACATGGTGCTCTCTCTCTCCCTCACATTATCTATCTCCTTTTAGATCTTTTTTCTCTTTACCACTCACTCCATTTCTCTCCACCTTTCTTTCAAACTCTCAAGCTCTTCCTCACCTCTCTTGTTTCTTTGTCTCATTATCACTCTTCACTACATATTTATCTATCACCTTTTCCTTATTTCACACTCTCAATACTTTCTCTTCTCCCTTCCCTCACTGATTGTCTCGACAAATATTAAATCTCTTTATTCCGTGTATCGTCATCTCATTATCTTCTCGTCACTTACATTTTCTCCCTCTCTCCCACAATCTATCTCGATCTCCCCATCTCCTTATTATTCTGATACACACATGTTAATGTGTAACCATCATATATACAGTCAACATTGTTTATTTGTTTATATAACAAAGAGAGAATAACACAAACTTGTAACTACTGATAAAACTTTATTAAGTAGGTTAAAATAGTTACATTTATGTTGTAACACATTTATAATGATATTATGTCAAAATAGTTAAAGTTATGTTCTAAGAAAGTTATAGTGACTCTAAGTTAAAATAATTACAGTTTTATTGTAACAAAGTTATTGTAACAATATGTTTAAAATGCTTACAGTTACGATGTAAGAAAGTTATAATGGATTACATTCAAATAGTCACAGTAATTTTTTTTTGTAAAATGATAATAATATTATGTTATAAATAGTTATAGTTATGATGTAACAAAATAATAATGACCTTATGTTTTAAAACTTGTTCAAAGTTTCCTTATCATGACCTTGAAGAAAATAAAGGCTATATTTTAATTTTCATTATGATTTTTTTTCAGAGTGCAATCAATATGCCATACGTATCAAATGAACATGAATTTATAAGAGATATTTAACTCATAAATATAGTTTTAAAGCAAAAAAAAAAATGCAAATGTTAAAAATAGATTTGTTTTTATTTATTTCATATTATCCTGGATTGATTTATTTTCATTGAATTAAACGATAAAAAGGCAATAATATTACTTTATGAAATTTATGATAGTTATTTATTATATTTTCCCAAAAGCAGTAAATATGAGTTTTTTGAGTAGATGTCACAAAATTGTATATGCTTTTTTTTTATATTCCTAAACAATAGAATTTATAGTTTGCTATTCAACTTGAGTTACTAACACTAAATTAATATTTTATGTATTGCGAAAAAAGAAGGAAAAATTTTTACTTTGAGTGAATGTTTCTTATTATATATATATAACTTCTAGCAAAGTCCAGACATGCGTTGCGATGCCACTCAAGGAAATAAAGTGTTTGTTTTGTTTCAATTATTAATGAAAGTACTTTTTATATACACACTATTTTGTTTCTTGCTTTACCGTCTGGAGCGTACTCGAATAAATTTCAACCCAATAAATTTAGTCAAACACAAGTGGAAGAATCGCTCTTTCCATTTGATTAAAATTGATCCCCTCATGCATCATCTGTTTAAAATTATATTTGTATTGCTCACATAATAAAAAAAAAATGTAGGGTCCCGGAACCAAACGGAATATTGTAAAATGGTTTTATTTAATTCATAAACCTACTTATTATGTTACACAAAAATTGAAATGTCACTATTTGTATTTCACACAAATTGAAATGTCGCTATTTGTATTTGAAACAAATTGAAATGTCGCTATTTGTATTTGAAACAAATTGAAATGTCGCTATTTGTATTTGACACAAATTAAAATGTCGCTATTTGTATTTGACACAAATTAAAATGTCGCTAATTGTATTTGACACAAATTAAAATGTCGCTAATTGTATTTGACACAAATTGAAATGTCGCTATTTGTATTTGACACAAATCAAAATGTCGCTAATGGTATTTGACACAAATCAAAATGTCGCTAATGGTATTTGACACAAATTAAAATGTCGCTATTTGTATTTGACACAAATTGAAATGTCGCTAATTGTATTTGACACAAATTGAAATGTCGCTATTTGTATTTGACATAAATTGAAATGTCGCTAATTGTATTTGACACAAATTGAAATGTCACTATTTGTATTTGAAACAAATTGAAATGTCGCTAATTGTATTTGACAAAAATTGAAATGTCACTATTTGTATTTGACACAAATTGCATCCAAGGATGCATTAGTTCTTTTTAAAAAATATTTTTATATAACTCATATCATGAAAAACGGATATAGGGTCTCTGGCTCAAAACTAAATATATTGAAATCGTTGTAATCATTCAAAAAACATTTCTGAGTGAACAAAACGTCTCTCTAATGTTTTATTGTATTCGGATAAACATAAACAAACTACATTATGTCACACACTAACGGAAATATCGCAGTTTGTATTAGATTAAATTCCATATCTTAATGCATTAGCTCTGTTTAATGTTATATTTTTAAAGCTCATTTTTTTATTTATGTAAATTTAGGGCCCCCGACACCAAACGAAATATTGTAAAATGGTTATAAAAATTCATAAAACAACTTATTATGTCAATCACAAATTGAAATGCCGCTATTTGTATTTGATTAAAAGTACATTAATAAATGCATTAGTTCTATTTCAAATGATATTTATATCGCTCTTTTAAACATTTTTTGAAAAAAAATTAAAACGTAACGGATTTGTTATTAAATGTTTGTATTAATTAAGAATCCTATGCGGGCGGGGACATATCAATTCACTCAAGTTGTATCGTAATCGGATGAATGGTATAGAAGTGCACATGTTTGTATTAATTAAGAATCCTATGCGGGCGGGGACATATCAATTCACTCAAGTTGTATCGTAATCGGATGAATGGTATAGAAGTGCACATGTTTGTATTAATTAAGAATCCTATGCGGGCGGGGACATATCAATTCACTCAAGTTGTATCGTAATCGGATGAATGGTATAGAAGTGCACATGTTTGTATTAATTAAGAATCCTATGCGGGCGGGGACATATCAATTCACTGAAGTTGTATCGTAATCGGATGAATGGTATAGAAGTGAACATGTTTGTATTAATTAAGAATCCTATGCTGGCGGGGACATATCAATTCACTGAAGTTGTATCGTAATCGGATGAATGGTATAGAAACGAATGTGGACATTAAAAGTATATATCTAAAATAAAGGAGGAAAATGAATTGTCGACCCTTGACCACAAACGGAATATAGTAGAATGGTTGTTTTACTTCCGAAACATACTTGTTATGTCACACTCAAAACTGAATGTGGGATTTTGTATTTGATTAAGGTTCTATCCAACCATGCATTAGCCCTGTTTGAAATGATATTTGTATGGCTCAAGGAAATTATTTTTTGACAAGACTCTTATTTGGAAAAAACAATATGTTAAGAATCGAAGGCCCACAACGTAATATTTTAAAAGGGTTGTAATGACTCAGAAAAATTTGCGAGCTTGTGGTACATATCTCTTTAAATTTTTATCGCAGTCGCATTAATGGTGTAGGAGCAAAAAAGGGACATACATACATACCTTCATTTATATTTTATATCTATGTTTATATTATAAATAATATTTATTTTGCGTGCTTAACATTATTTTTCGGTGGCTGCGCTAAAATAACTTAATTTTTTTAGAAAAGGGGAAAAAACCCAACACAATTCCGCGTAACAGTTGTATTTAAAAAATATGTTCATACATAAAGGTAATATCATTTACATGTAAACCAATCAAAGTTTTTCCTTGATTAAAATATATATAATAATAATAAAACTGGTTTCTAACAATTATTTTATTATTAGAAATTGATCACAAAAAAAGAAAATAAATAGATACAGTCGATGGAAAATAGAGCAGCTGAAATTTGTAGTTAATTAATTTAATTTCATTTTGAGATTTATGTTTAAAAAAAAAAAATTTAAATGAATTAACGAAATTTAAATTATTTGATAAATACCAATGCAATATAATTTTATTTTTAAGTAAATGATCCTTTAATACAAAATAAAAGGATCTAAATTCACTAACAAACAAGCTTTATGTATGTGTTGTTTGTGTTCATTAGTCAGTGTGTTAAGTTGTCAGTGTGTCCTATTTTCATGTCTTCAGTTATCAGTTCATTTCATAATCATGTCTGCCGTCTACATTTCATATTTATGATGTTAAGAATCTAAAACATAATACATTTTGTTAGTTTCTATTAAATATTAGAATAATATCAACACTTTTTAAAGCAATAACAACCCAGCGAGTTTTACATTGAAATGTAAATACGTCATTACCTGGGTAGACGTACATTTTATTTGAGTCGTAATTTCATTTCAACAAAATCCAAAAATTTCCAGCCGGAGGGATCCCACCAACGTAAACCACCCTTCCATGAATTCAAACCCCAAACTCCGTTTAAATTGGAATTAGTGGACCTCCCATACCACCACCCTGATTTATCAACTTGAGCAAAATGACCGCCCCTCTCATCATCATTGTCTCTGTCTGGTGTAGAAAATGCCTTGTTGTTGTTATTTGGGCTCAATTCGTCAAAGATATTACCACTGAAAACACCGAGATGGAGTCTGTAGTTGTCTGACTCATTCTTCACCATAAAAGAATCATACTCAGCTCTGTACGCATTACTTCCCTGTCTCATGTCAATCCTCAGTGTGTAGATTTCCTGGTTGTGACGTAGAAGAAAAAAAACAAGATGACATTGACGAAAACATTTTAAAATGTGAGTAATAAAAAAACACAATTTAGTAGAAAATATTTTAATGCTTGTAATGATGGTTTACTGGGCCGAGGAGATGATTGTAATGATGGTTTATCGGCCAATGAGATAATTGTAATGATGGTTTACTGGCCGAGGAGATGATTATAATGATGGTTTACTGGCCGAGGAGATGATTGTAATGATGGTTTATTGGCCGAGGAGATGATTGTAATGATGGTTTACTGGCCGAGGAGATGATTATAATGATGGTTTACTGGCCAAGGTGATGATTGTAATGATGGTTTATTGGCCGAGGAGATGATTGTAATGATGTTTTACTGGCCGAGGAGATGATTGTAATGATGGTTTACTGGCCAAGGAGATGATTGTAATGATGGTTTAATGGCCGAGGAGATGATTGTAATGATGGTTTATTGGCCGTAAAGATAATTGTAATGAGGGTTTACTGGCCGAGGAAATGATTATAATGATTGTTTACTGGCCGAGGAGTTGATTGTAATTATGGTTTACTGGCAGAGGAGATGATTGTACTGATGGTTTACTGGCCGAGGAGATGATTGTAATGATGGTTTACTGGCAGAGCAGATGATTATAATGATGGTTTATTGGCCGAGGAGATGATTGTAATGATCGTTTACTGGCCGAGGAGATGACTGTAATGATGGTTTACTGGCCGAGGAGATGATTGTAATGATGGTTTGCTAGCCGAGGAGATGATTGTAATGATGGTTTGCTAGCCGAGGAGATGATTGTAATGATGGTTTGCTATCCGAGGAGATGATTGTAATGATGGTTTACTGGCCAAGGAGATGATTTTAATGATGGTTTACTGGCCAAGGAGATGATAGTAATGATGGTTTACTGGCCGAGGAAATGATTGTAATGATGGTTTACTGGCCGAGGAGATGATTGTAATGATGGTTTGCTAGCCGAGGAGATGATTGTAATGATGGTTTTCTAGCCGAGGAGATGATTGTAATGATGGTTTACTGGCCGAGGAGATGATTGTAATGATGGTTTACTGGCCGAGGAGATGATTGTAATGATGGTTTACTGGCCGAGGAGATGATTGTAATGATGGTTTACTGGCCGAGGAGATGATTGTAATGATGGTTTACTGGCAGAGGAGATGATTGTAATGATGGTTTATTGGCCGAGGAGATGATTGTAATGATGGTTTACTGGCCGAGGAGATGATTGTAATGATGGTTTACTGGCCGAGGAGATGATTGTAATGATTGTTTGCTAGCCAAGGAGATGATTGTAATGATGGTTTGCTAGCCGAGGAGATGATTGTAATGATGGTTTGCTAGCCGAGAAGATGATTGTAATGATGGTTTACTGGCCAAGGAGATGATTGTAATGATGGTTTACTGGCCGAGGAGATTATAGTAATGATGGTTTACTGGCCGAGTAGATGATTGTAATGATGGTTTACTGGCCGAGGAGATGATTGTAATGATGGTTTGCTAGCCGAGGAGATGATTGTAATGATGGTTTTCTAGCCGAGGAGATTATTGTAATGATGGTTTACTGGCCGAGGAGATGATTGTAATGATGGTTTATTGGCCGAGGAGATGATTGTAATGATGGTTTACTGGCCAATGAGATGATTGTAATGATGGTTTACTGGCAGAGGAGATGATTGTAATGATGGTTTATTGGCCGAGGAGATGATTGTAATGATGGTTTATTCGCCGAGAAAATTATTGTAATGATGGTTTGCTAGCCGAGGAGATGATTGTACTGATGGTGTATTGGCCGAGGTGATGATTGTAATGATGGTTTATTGGGCCGAGGAGATGATTGTAATGATGGTTTATTGGCCGAGGAGATGATTGTAATGATGTTTTACTGGGCCGAGGAGATGATAGTAATGATGGTTTATTGGCCGAGGAGATGATTGTAATGATGGTTTATTGGCCGAGGAGATGATTGTAATGATGGTTTACTGGGACAAGGAGATGATTGTACTGATGGTTTACTGGCCTATGAGATGATTGTAATGATGGTTTATTGGCCGAGGAGATGATTGTAATGATGGTTTACTGGGACAAGGAGATGATTGTACTGATGGTTTACTGGCCTATGAGATGATTGTAATGATGGTTTATTGGCCGAGGAGATGATTGTACTGATGGTGTATTGGCCGAGGAGATGATTGTAATGATGCTTTACTGGCCCAGGAGATGATTGTACTGATGGTTTACTGGCCGAGGAGATGATTGTAATGATGGTTTATTGGCCGAGGAGATGATTGTACTGATGGTGTATTGGCCGAGGAGATGATTGTAATGATGGTTAACTGGCCGAGGAGATTATTATAATAATTGTTTACTGGCCGAGGAGGTGATTGTAATTATGGTTTACTGGCAGAGGAGATGATTGTACTGATGGTTTACTGGCCGAGGAGATGATTGTAATGATGGTTTACTGGCAGAGGAGATGATTGTAATGATGGTTTATTGGCCGAGGAGATGATTGTAATGATGGTTTACTGGCCGAGGAGATGATTGTAATGATGGTTTACTGGCCGAGGAGATGATTGTAATGATGGTTTGCTAGCCGAGGAGATGATTGTAATGATGGTTTGCTAGCCGAGGAGATTATTGTAATGATGGTTTGCTAGCCGAGGAGATGATTGTAATGATGGTTTTCTAGCCGAGGAGATGATTGTAATGATGGTTTACTGGGCCGAGGAGATGATAGTAATGATGGTTTATTGGCCGAGGAGATGATTGTAATGATGGTTTACTGGGCCGAAGAGATGATGGTACTGATGGTGTATTGGCCGAGGAAATGATTGTAATGATGGTTTATTGGCCGAGGAGATGATTGTAATGATGGTTTACTGGGACAAGGAGATGATTGTACTGATGGTTTACTGGCCTATGAGATGATTGTAATGATGGTTTATTGGCCGAGGAGATGATTGTACTGATGGTGTATTGGCCGAGGAGATGATTGTAATGATGGTTTACTGGCCCAGGAGATGATTGTACTGATGGTTTACTGGCCGAGGAGATGATTGTAATGACGGTTTTTTGGCCGAGGAGATGATTGTACTGATGGTGTATTGGCCGAGGAGATGATTGTAATGATGGTTTACTGGACCGAGGAGATGATAGTAATGATGGTTTACTGGCCGAGGAGATGATTGTAATGAGGGTTTACTGGCTGAGGAAATGATTGTAATGAGGGTTTACTGGCCGTGGAGATTATTGTAATGATGGTTTGCTGTCCAAGGAGATGATTGTAATGATTGTTTACTGGCCGAGGTGATGGGGTAATGACTGAAAGTTGCAACCATATATTTAACAAATAACACATCTTTACTACACTAAAAATATATCTTCTTTACCAAATGAACTGTCAATTGTAAACAGTTTCAACAAAAATACATTTTGCTTCTCATTGTTAAGTTAAAATAAATCAATAATACACTCATTGTTGATTTTTTTTTTGTTTACACCTATTGAACAATTTCGATGCGCTCATTAATACAAATTTGTTTTGAAAGCAGTTCAGAGAAACAGCTAAAAATCGTTTCAATAATAAATAAACTCTTATGAAAAGGATAAATGCAGGCAACATCTCTTTAAATTGGATACTTTATATGAAAAGATTTATACCTGCTATAAATAGCATGATAAACCCAATGGTATATTTTATGTGAATTGATTTATATCCTGATACAATTCGTCACGTGTATGGCGTCTTTTCTTTATCTACTTCAGTCCCTTTGTTTACAAATGTAATGGTGGGAAGAGACATTTTAAAATAAAATTTCATAGACTAAGGAATTTTTCTAATGTAAAACTTCTTATGATTTAACTAAAGGCTGCAAAATTCGCACCTGGTTATCAGAACAGAGTGGTTTAATTTTTAAAAAAAATCTATTTAAAATATTATTTTCTTTATAAATGACATTTGAATGGGATTTAGTCTAAAGAGACTTGGGTCCGAATAGCGGCTATGAGTACCCGGATCCCTTTAAACTAAATCCCATTCGAAAGTCCATTGTGTTAATTTATTTTAGTTAAATTGAAGACGTTTTTTTACATAGATATAGTCATTTCAATTATCTTTCATTTGATACCTCATTTTGTCTTACAAACGCAACGATAATATTTTAAATAAGTTTAATCTCAACCTCTCACTTCTGATACCTGGGTGCGAAGCGCCTCTTTGGTGACTTAATATCTGTCTATAAGAGTTTAGTAAGGCTCTTGATTAAGTAAGAATGTATCACAATGTTGTTGTAGCACCACTCTTAGTAGAATGAAAATGTGTGCATCACGTGGTTATTGCCACACTCCAGATAAAGTGAGAATGTATCACCCCGTGGTTATAGCACCACTTTTGAAAGAGTGAAAAAGTTTGCCCAACGTGGTTAGCACCCAAATATTTATATATTGAAAATGTGTTCATCATGTGATAATGGCCTCACTCTTAATAGATTGAAAACATGTGCATCATGTGGTTATGACCCCACTTGATAGAGTGAACATGTGTGCATCACGTGGTTATGACCCCACTTGATAGAGTGAACATGTGTGCATCACGGGGTTATCTTCCCACTCTTGATAGAGTGAAAATGTGTGCTCAACGTGGTTAAGGCTAAAATTGTTTATAGAATGAAAATGTGTACACCACGTGGGTGGTGGCCTTATGTTAATGAGAGTAAAATATGTGCACATTATGTTTATGGCCCCACTCTTGTTAGAGTAAAATATGTTCACCACATGTTATTGCCTCTGTTTTGATAGAGTAAAATGTGTGCAACACGTTGTTATGGCCTCACCTTGACAATGTCAAACATACAATGTTTAAATGTTATTGTTAGTGATAGTGGTTCTATCATTATTAGTTTAATGAGTCATTTGTTTAAGTGATCAATAAAATGACGCGTACTTGACAACAACATTAAGTGGGATTTCAACAAGTGAGACCTCAACAAGTGGGACCTCAACGAGTGGGATCTCAACAAGGGGGACCTCAACAAGTGAGACCTCATTCGATTTACAGCATTTGTGTTTTTATTTAATGATGATTTTAAAAAAATATTTGACATAACACTCTACAATTGTACAGAAATATATTTTCTTTATACATAAAATAACATAATCTATTTCAATAATTTTTTTCAGCAGTTGTTTTCTATTATACGTAATATAACACAATCAATGTCAGACTTGTAAAAAAGTGTTCTATAATAATTATACAATAACAAACTACGTCAATTATTTCCGAACTCATGTTGGCCCACTTGGATACCAAATTATTATTATGACTTTTAACACTGAGTTACATAAACTGATTTACAATTTTAAAACATAGTTGAAACCTTTAAACCTTTATTATAAACGGGCAAACCTTTAGACAATAATGTTAACACTTTATTTATGTGAGCGTTATAACGGAGCCTTTCCAACCATAATATACAATTTTTGTTTCAATTGTCGTTGACTTTAGTTCAATGTTCATTTCAGTTAAAAACTTTAGAAACATATGGAACGATGATTTGAAGTAGAGACGGACCGAAAATAATTTTATGCTTTCAGCAAAAGCCGAAACTAGGACGAAAGTTAAGGAACATTTTTTAGGCCTAAACTGAAAAAGAAACCAAAATCTTAAAGTGACTTTCGGCCGAAACGAAAATGAAAATAAAATCTTAAAGTTACCTTCAGCCGAAACGAAAATGTAAATAAAATCTTAAAGTGATGTTCGGCCGAAACTAATGTCGAAGCAAAAACACAAATATTTATATGTTTTGAAATTCGTTCATGCATACTTTCTACATACATCGATGAGGTAAGGTATCAATATTTCGATTTTCTTAATGAGATCATGGTGAATATTAATAAATAAACATTTCATGAATACTTTGGATTTGACCATTTTAATTTAAAAGTAATTTAAATTTATTTAAAATGTTTATTTCAAGGTAGTATGGTAAGAGAAAATATGGACCTGTTGGGGTGAGGAAGTGTGGCGAAATTCATGAAAATATTCTCTTGAGAACCCTTTTCTTTTTTTACTATTATTACAACCTAGAACATATACCAGATACTTCCTACAATAATTATTTAGTCTCTAAGAGAGTCAATAATCACATAGATAGCAATTATTAAGGCTATACAAATATCATCATATTATCGTTTGTGTTTTCATAAATAGCTGGCAAGATAAGCCTGTATTAATATTTAGCCTGCTACTAACACACTAGTCTTTCCATGCTCCTTTAATGATTCCGTTCGGCAACCAAACTCCCTCAGCCCCATTTGTGGGGCAATTTGTTTTTAACATGGTCTCTAAAAATTGTAGTTCTGACTGGTCTCTCGACGTAGATTTGCAAAAGGTTTGTAAATTGTCACTAATATCCAAAAAAAAAAAAAAACAGTTTTGCAGTAGGCCTACTACCTAATTATAATAAGAACTCGGGGTACATGCCAGAGCGGGTAGGGCAATTTGTTTTTAACATGGTCTCTAAAAATTGTAGTTCTGACTGGGCTCTCGAAGTAAATTTGCAAAAGGTTTGTAAATTGTCACTAATATCCAAAAAAAAAAAAAAACAGTTTTGCAGTAGGCCTACTACCTAATTATAATAAGAACTCGGGGTACATGCCAGAGCGGGTTATTTTGTCAATACCAATGTTTATGAGCATGCTTAGAAGGAATTTTAATAAATCAATGAATTAAAATAAGCCAAAATGTACTTATTTTTTTAGAATATTAATAAAAATAATAATTGAAATATTGCAAATTCTTAGGATTATTCAACATTATTCAAATTTGACAATAACAAAATTGATGAGCATGATAATGAAAAATCAAAATGAATATCACTAAGGAAGGAATCGAAATTACGTAAGGTTGCAAATTTTGATATTTGAAAAAAATTTAAACAAAAATATTGATATAAATATGATTGTTCAATTAGTTTTTCTTCCACTAAAAAGTGTACTTTTTCCAAGGACTGAATGAGTATTTTTTTTTAAATATAGGATAATTTACGTCATCAAACAGCTTAGAAAAATTATTGCGGTGTATTAATCATATAAGACAAGATGACAGCAAGGCGTCAAGCAATAATAATGGAAATGGTCAACTTTTATTTCATAAACTAAATGTCATATTTTGGACCAGGGAAACTTCAAGGTTATAAATTAAATGTCATTTTTTTAGTGGAAAAATATTTATGTGATGACAAGCTTCGTTGCGGAGATCCTTAAAAAAAACAATAACAAAAAAAAAAAAGAAATGATCTATATCCATGTAAGGTTTTCACGAGGAGACAGAGATTTTCAGGAATATTAATTTTACGATTTTCTTGACTGAAGCTGCCGCACCGATACTAATCAGAAGAGCAGAGAACATTGCGTCTTTTTTGTCAGCTTTCTAATGTACCCTCATGTTTAATGTGAAAGAAAGAACATTGATTTTAGGCCAAAGATATGAAGATTTAAAACTTGCTTAAACTTCGTCAGCATGTGGTCCTCTTGGCATGACCTGTAGGGTTTGCCGGACGTCTCCAGCCAGCAGAACAGTCAACCCTCCAATCTGTTTGTGTCATGGATATCTTTGAGGGTTCTCTCTAAAGCCTCAACATCCCCTCTGTGTGTCATAGTGGATTCATCCCCGACAATAAGCCAAAATTCTGAGCATTTTAGTCATGTTGCTCTGCTTTTGATATGTTAGACATAGAGGGAGATTCAGTAGGGCTGAGGTTCAGACGTAGCTTAAAAGTCAAATGAGCAGTTCGTCTGCCCTGTAGAAGAGTGGCAGCAATGCTAGATGAAGCCACAGCTATAGCAATGTTTCCGTTTACTCAGATTTTTGCAATCAGGAGGTTTATGAGGAATGTCTTACCAGTTCCGCCTGTAGCAACAAGAAAAAACACCGTGCCCGTGGCTGAGACAACGCTCCTCATGACTTGCTCATAAAGTGTCTTTTGATGAAAATTTAGCAGCAGCTCGTTTTATGAAACAATGTTGGCCAATTGTGAGGTGTTGTAAGACGTCTCTTTCAAGTATTCATTATTTGACGTAACTTCTGCAAGTTCTCTGGAAGTTAAAGGCAAACCGTAATGTTCCAGAGATTGACCTCCAATTGCAATCACGTAAATTAAAACAACTGCAGACATCTGTTATAGATCAAATTTAAGTGTTGGTGGACTTCCGTTTCTATATGATGTCCTTCAGTCTGTCTCGTAAAATCTTCTGATATGCTGTCTTTGTGTTTTTGCCATAGTTTTAAGGGGTTTTACATTTGGCAGACGACCAACATGACACCAAAGAACTCACAGATCTTTTGATGATAGCGAGAGAGATCAGCTTCCTGTAGAGTCTCGTCCCAGTTTTTGTAGTCCTGTAACAAACCCAGTGCCGTGAAGGTCGACTTATGGATTTGATGTAGAACATGATCAACTGTTCTGAGATATTTGAACAACGTGGGCCTTTTGATTTCGTTGAGCAGCAATGGAAGATGGTAACATTCTGAGTTATTCTGGTTTACAGTGTAGACCCAAAACAGCACATTATCCTTTTCACACCCAAATCCCCTGGCTCAGTTTTCCACTGGTTCCTTCGACGAAACATGTTATTTGTCCACACATAATATGACGGAATTTCATAATAATAAAGTTCTTTTACAAAATCATCGTGGTTACAGAGTTTAAAGAACGCTAAAAGAGTCTTCTGTGATGGATTGCTTACTTTACCGACAACATTGACCTGTGTGAAGTAAATTCTTTGTCCATGCTCAAGATGCACTGCAAGATGAACTACCGGGGGGGGGGTGGGGGGTAACGGTCATGAATGAGGAAACAGACGATGCGCCAGGCTGCCTCAGAACTACTAATGTAACGGGCAGCTTCGTATCGGGACACCACGTCATTTTTATCTTGTATTGCAAAATCTCCTTGTTTACTTACTTGCAGATGTATTTTATAGATTTTACTGAATTGCAAAATTCTATATTGGTGTAAGCATTGAAGACGTGGAACTGCACGGGACTATAAGGGACCACACATCTGTTGTCAATATGTCTACCATTGATGTTTATTACATGACCTCTTTCAGGCGGTAACGATCTTCACCGATCTGAGTTTTTGATATAAAGGGACGCGGGTTCTGTTAACTGCACATTCCATTGATCATGTAGGTTGGGTTGATATTATGAGGTCCGCATGGACCGTAAATCATCGTTGATTTTACTATTTTATTAAGGGTAGTGTCAGTCTGTGGATCAGAAATTTCCGCACGGATGACATGATCGATGGCACCTGGGTTAATCCTATGCTGTAGCCACAGGAGGATGTGTGCATGGGGAAGACCTCGCTTTTGCCACTCTATGTGTATATGTAGCAAGTTGTACAATCTAAAATTTTACTCTTGTTGAGCAAGTCTATTATTTTGCGAATTTTCAGACGAAATACACGACTGATGAGTTAGTGGCGATCGTGAGGTTTCTGATGCAAAAGCAGCATATACGGGATCTCAGTCCATTTAGGATTGCAAGTAAATGTGATGAATATGTCAGGGCGGCCGTAATTACGTACGTAGTTCATTGCATCTTGTGTACGCTCATGCATATAGCGAGATGTTCCATTGAAGGATGATGGTAATATCACAGCCTTACCAAAATCCGCTAAACTAGAGTTGTTTTTCTCAATAGCATCTTTCATGTGGACGTAATTTTCAGCTTGTAGTTTATTTTTGTTCAGTCGTTTAAAATTTAGTCTTCCGGATTCAATTTCCGCGTACATATCAACTAAAAACTTATTTAATAAACTTCTGAAGAAAGATATGCTATTTTTATGAGGTTGTCTGATCATAAGCCGATATGAATAGAAGTTCGCTGCAGATACAGTTTTCTTCATAGGTAACTTACTGTCAGGGTTAACTTGCGGTATAAACACATAATAGCCCTCCTCACCATTGCAGAACATGAGGGGATATTGAAGTGCATCATAGGATCTCTGTGTTTCCTCAATGCGTTGAAGTTTATTTTCTCTGTCTTTCAAGATAATATCCCTATTGACGAACGTTTGCCCCACGATAACAACACCAACTTCATGTGCTGCAGGTTTATTATATCTGCCTTTGTGTGCATGGGATGGTTTTGTGTCGGCGTGAGTGACAACCTGGAAGTCTTTGTCTTGATCTGAAATACTGTCAATAGAGGATTGGAAGTCTTTGTCTTGATCTGAAATATTGTCAATAGAGGATTGGAAGTCTTTGTCTTGATCTGAAATACGGTCAATAGAGGATTGGAAGTCTTTGTCTTGATCTGAAATACTGTCAATAGAGGATTGGAAGTCTTTGTCTTGATCTGAAATACTGTCATAGAGGATTGGAAGTCTTTGTCTTGATCTGAAATACTGTCAATAGAGGATTGGACGTCTTTGTCTTGATCTGAAATACTGTCATAGAGGATTGGAAGTCTTTGTCTTGATCTGAAATACTGTCATAGAGGATTGGAAGTCTTTGTCTTGATCTGAAATACTGTCATAGAGGATTGGAAGTCTTTGTCTTGATCTGAAATACTGTCAAAAGAGTATTGGAAGTTTTTGTCTTGATCTGAAATACTGTCATTAGAGGATTGGAAGTATTTGTCTTGATCTGAAATACTGTCATTAGAGGATTGGAAGTCTTTGTCTTGATCTGAAATACTGTCATTAGAGGATTGGAAGTCTTTGTCTTGATCTGAAATACTGTCAATAGAGGATTGGAAGTCTTTGATGTAAGTGTAACAATCATGCAGCATTTTCTGCAACTAGCGCACCAGGATCTTATTAAGCCCTGAAACATTAGCGCACCGCATTTGTGCTTCTTTTTCATCGTCCCCGATGAAATAAATTAGTAGAAATTTGTGTACCTCAGTCTTCAAAAGTAAAAGACTACCAATCAAGTGGTACACTTTTCCCTAGACTTTAAACGAAGCCGTAAAATTTCCCTCAACGATTTGATTAGCACTAAATGACGTCATTTGAAAAGCGCTGTTGTATTTGCTAATATTTTACATACTCACTTTGAGAATGATGGCCAAGAAAGAGGTCTTCAAGAAGATGAGGGAGTTTGTGTAAAGGAGTGAGACAAAGTTTACCAGCGTTACAGCACAAACCAGGAGACTCGAATTTCAACCTGCAAGCGTGGCAATAGTCACACACAACATCCATGAATCTAATGAGTACTGTTTCGTCAGATTCATAATCCATGTTTTCCTCGTACGAAAATCCACAATGTTTTGTTTTAGCGAAACATGTCGCTTTCGCATGAGTCACCTTTCATGATCAGTATCGCATCTACAAACAGCGTCCCCGTTAACTTGGGGATTTCCCTGGGAGTATTTATCGACAGCTTCCGTATGTACTTGTGGATTTGCCCGAGAGTATTTAGCGACATCTTCCGTATGTAACTGTGGATTTTTCTGGTAGTTTTAGAGCAGCGTCGTCAAGTTGTTTCCGTCTAGGCGCTTTGGAAAATTTACCACGACGTCTCACGCGCCTCTTTATTTATGGTTTGTCAAAGCTTGGAGAGCTGTAGTGATTAGGCATTTCAGTTTAAATGTTTCTTTCCACTAAGTTAGTATCTTGTGTACTGTTGTGTAGCTTGGAGAGCTGTAGTGATTAGGCATTTCAGTTTAAATGTTTCTTTCCACAAAGTTAGCATCTTGTGTACTGTTGTGCAAGTGACATTCGGCTTCTGTCAAGCGTTGCAAGAATACAACAGGTTGCATAGATAACTTGTTGTCCGTTGCCATTACTCCAAGGAAAAACTATAAAATAATATTACGTCATTTACCTTTAAGCGGTTCAAGCATACAACTGCATACGTCATATCCCTTTTTACACAATACGTCACAAGATACAATGCATAATAGATGAAACAACACATATAATCTCTAAAAACATGCAATCACAATAGTTTGTTGTTAACTTTATTTATATATCTCATATAAGCAATAAAACTAACACTGCACCCTCGATTATGACCGTTCCAGGTAGATTTTGGAAATGAAAACTACTTAACTTTTGTAAGTTAGATCTAAGGAATAATAATGCCAAATCTTTGGTTGCTCTCTCCTGAGGAAGTTGGAGAATTAGTGATTAGTGAGTCAGTCAGTCAGTGAGAGCTTTGCCAAGTATATATTTAAAAAAAAATGAAATCGGGCACTCGGCCCTAAAGGTATGTATATTATGAGTTTAGTACACTTTAGTATTTGATTATTGGTAATCAAGATTATGTGTACTAAGTTTGGTCAAGATCCATCTATTCATGTCGGAGTACAAAGCATATTGATATTTATGTTTGTATTAGGAAAAATTAAATGGGCCCCCCGGTCCCACAGGGATGGATAGTATGTGTTAATTATCTTTCTGTATTTGGATATGGATAATCAAATGTATGCACATTAAGTTTGCTCAAGATCCAGCTATTCGTGTAGCAGTATTTGTTAATCATATTATTTATATAGCTAACAAAAAAAAATGACATATTGGGCTATCGGCCGCAAACAATTTATTGTTTTAAAATGACACCTTCTATTTGAGTATGGATAATCAAATGTATGTAGATTAATTTTGGTCAAGATCCATCGCTTCATGTAGCTATTTATGTTGATCAATTTATTTATATAGCTCATATAAGAGAAATTGACATTTTGGGTCTCAGGTCCCAAAAATTTAGAGTTTTAAAATGACACAAGAAACTTTTGTAACTAAGCCGTAAAGAATTAGCATGCCAAATTTCAGACTTCTATCCACAGTGGAAGTTGGAGAATTAGGGATGAGTTCGCGAGGGAATTGCATTTTACTAGTATAGATAAGAAAAAAATGAAATGAGGTATGAATATTATGTGTTTAATACACTAAGTATTTTAATATTGATAATAAAGAGTATGTGTACTAAGTTTGGTCAAGATCCATCTATTCATGTCGGAGTATATTGATACTTATATAGCTTATATAAGTAAATTTAAATGGGCCCCTGGACCCAGAGGTTTTATATTTTGCTTTAAGTACCCTTCTGTATTTGAATATTGCTAATCTATAGTATGTGTTTTAAGTTTGGTCAAGATCCATCGATTCAGTATATGTTGATCATTTTATTTATATAGCTCATGCAGGAAAAAAAAAACATTTTGGACCCCCGGCCCCAAACGGTACAGAGTTTGGGAATGAAACATGTATAACTTTTGTATGTGAGCTGTAAGGAATAAGCAGGACACATTTCCGGCTGTCATCTACTCGGGAAGTTGGAGAATTAGTGATGAGTCAGTTAGTGAGGGCTTTGCCTTTTATTAGTATAGATTTGTTAGTTTTTAAACGTATTTCTATTATTTAATTAACATTTTTGTGTTACTTTATTCAAGTATACGTAATTAATAGAGATTGTACGGGTTACTATTTTAAAAACTTGTTAATCATTCAAGCTTTAAAGATATCTGCAGGCTTATAATATCAATCTATTTTGACTGAGAATAACTTTGAAATGTGTGTCTCAGGTAAGCGTCCCCAGGAAAACAAAATTATTTGATAAAACACAAAATATTGTCAATAAGAAATTGAAGAAAAATTTTAAATGTACATACAATCAGTTTTAACAAAAAAATTTGTCAGAAAACGCCATGTGTCACACTTAAGAGGTCCTTACGACTAATGTATAAGCTAGAGATAAGTTTGACCACCAAAGCTAAGACAAATACATAGGTTTGTGTAGGTTGCCCAATTAAGTCCAAGCAAATCTAGCGCGACTAATCATTGGAAGATCCCTTGTGATTCTAACTTTAAATATAAATGACGTCATCCATAGCTATACAGTACCGTCATTTTAATGGTTTAATAAATTGTTTTTAACAATGGTCTACAATTCGAAAAAATAAATTAAATGAAAATATTGAAAATGTTGCTAATATTCATCAAGCGTACTAGAAAATTCTTTGACATATTTAAATGAATTAGCTGACAATGTCATAGAAATGATTAATACAATTAATAAAACACACCTTTTAGGTATTGGAGAGATTCAAATGACGTATGTTACAGCGCATAAAAATAAAAAAGTATGATTACAAATTATAGTTAAAATTAATAGGTTCACAGAATACATTTACGCGCCTGTCTGCAATATTTAATGAACAGTTTTTTCTAATAAATCTTCCAAACACAACCAAATGTTCACGCCACAATCTCATTATTCAACTGATCTCACCTCCTTACAATCTCATTATTGAACTGATCTCGCCTCCTTACAATCTCATTATTCAACTGATCTCGCCTCCTTACAATTTCATTATTCAACTGATCTCGCCTCCTTACAATCTCATTATTCAACTGATCTCGCCTCCTTACAATTTCATTATTCAACTGATCTCGCCTCCTTACAATCTCATTATTCAACTGATCTCGCCTCCTTACAATCTCATTATTCAACTGATCTCGCCTCCTTACAATTTCATTATTCAACTGATCTCACCTCCTTACAATTTCATTATTCAACTGATCTCGCCTCCTTACAATCTCATTATTCAACTGATCTCACCTCCTTACAATCTCATTATTCAACTGATCTCGCCTCCTTACAATCTCATTATTCAACTGATCTCACCTCCTTACAATCTCATTATTCAACTGATCTCACTTCCTTACAATCTCATTATTCAACTGATCTCGCCTCCTTACAATCTCATTATTCAACTGATCTCACCTCCTTACAATTTCATTATTCAACTGATCTCGCCTCCTTACAATTTCATTATTCAACTGATCTCGCCTCCTTACAATCTCATTATTCAACTGATCTCGCCTCCTTACAATTTCATTATTCAACTGATCTCACCTCCTTACAATTTCATTATTCAACTGATCTCGCCTCCTTACAATCTCATTATTCAACTGATCTCGCCTCCTTACAATTTCATTATTCATCTGATCTCGCCTCCTTACAATCTCATAATTCCACTGCTATCGCCTCCTTTAAATCTCATAATTCCACTGCTATCGCCTCCTTACAATCTCATAATTCCACTGCTATCGCCTCCTTTAAATCTCATAATTCCACTGCTATCGCCTCCTTACTTCGTTTATGAAAGAATAAAATGTATTCATTTATTTATAGGTTATTTCAGTTTGACTTTTTGAGACAACAATTTAGATGTATTTCCAAATGCTTGAGTTGTAATACGCGACCTCTTCAGTGTAGTCTTGCATATAAATTGTTGAATATTTGATACAATTATTTGTATAAATACAATGGTTTGTTCTTTATGAATTGTTAAACATATCATACACTTATCCTTATAAATACATTGATTTTGGCGTCTTTGTTATTTCTTCTCCTAAAAAAACATATGATACGTTACTTCCTTATTGAATACTTAAAAACTCTCTATATGAACCATATAAATTATTAAATATATATTATGCATGTATCCTGATGAACACACAAAAAAGTTCTGTATGCATTTCTGTATGTATTATTCACTTATCCTCACAAACAAAATGTTTCGTTTGACATGAATTGTGGTATATCTCATACACTTATGCTAATAAACAGAATGGTAGGTTCTCTGTGATCGGTTGTATATATCGTACTCTTGATATTATAAAAATAATGATATGTTCTCCATGTATTGTTGTAGATCTAATTAACTTATACAAATTAAGACAATGGTAGATTCTATATTTGAATCGTATTTATCATACACTTATCCTAATAAACACAATGGTAGTTTCTATATCATGCACTTATCCTAATAAACCCATTGGAATTTATATATATACAATGTACATATCACACACAACATACACGTATCCCAATGAAAAAAATGGTAAGTTTTCGTCTCTGTTATTTCTTTCCTTAAAATTAATATGTGCAATGCCACAAATTGAATACTTCAACTACTAAATATCTGACATTGTAAGATATATTAAGGAGAGATTTTTGAAACGCTACTTAAATTTTTTATTTACATTCGACCACCAAGCGTGCAGCATATCTTTATGTAAATAAACGAATTTAAATACGAGGGCTGAATGGTTGTATAGATATTACCATGGTTATTTTTAAATATTATTATGCCTAAGAATTTTGTTCAATCTATTTCCAAATTTATTGTTATCTTGTCATAAACAATATTAAAATATCGCATCAATTAAGAAACAAAAAGGAGACATGACATTTTTAGTTTTTTAACATAGAATCCTATAATTTCAAAGAATCAGTAATTGCGTAAATCGTTTTAAACTCGTTACAGAGAAACGAATAAAAATGAGCTAAATGAAAATAAATGAGCAGGTCAACACAAAGTTACTTAATAATTAGCATAGGCTTTTTCAATTTGACCTATTAGTGCGACATTTGTTTTATATAAATGTTTTTATAATTAAAATTATTGCAAATTTTATAAACATAGCCCGATTAAAAAAAAATGGAATGCTTCAATTTAAATTAATACTTTTATAACGCACTTATCATGAAAAAAACACATCAGTGTAAATGGTGTCTTTGTTATATATTTATTTATTTAGGCATTTTTATATAGCGCTTACCATAAAGCTCTAAGCGCTATACAATTATTAAAAACATGTAAACTAAGTAAAATAAAAATGAGACACTAGGATAGTAACTACTATTCTATAGAAACAATTAAAATGGCTATAAAACGAGGACATTTTGGCACGATTTGGCCTTTACTTCAGGATCAACCCGAAACAGAGAATGAGGCAGGGCAAGGAGGGTGCATCACAGGTCATAGGCGGACCTAAACAGGTGAGTTTTAAGGGACTTTTTGAAAATGGACGAGGTTTCACAATGACGGATATGGAAGGGGAGCTGGTTCCATTAAAAGTAACATTTGCTACAATGTAAAAAATCACATCACACTGTAAAAAAATCGCAATATATCTGTAAATGCTACAGTAGGACTTATACTTAAGTTGGTTTGAGTTTATCGGAAATTATCGACTGTCAACACCTTCCTTAGTACCAGCCTTAGCCTTAGTCTTAACCCCTTACATTGGGCTTCTACTAAATTGATAGGGAGTTTAGAGGATTTCATAAAGTCGAGGCGTTTTGAATGTGTTTTATCTTTTTAGTCTAATTGAAACAAGGTGTGTTGAATGTGTTTTATCTGCTTTGTCTAATATGCTGATGTTTCTTTATTGCAAGGAACAGCGGTTACATGTATTCGTGGACTTCGTTGCCGACAAACCAAATCAAAGCCATATTTGAAAAATCTTGATACGCCATGTTGTATCCTAATTTCTAGATCAAAACAACCATTCACAGACCAATCGGCTCATGGTAAAAGGAGTATTTTTTTTATTTTGTAGAGGAAAAAACGAGTACCAATTTCAAATACAAATCTAAGACTCTATTGTCACTAAAAAACGCAACATTTTTTAATGATTTGCTACAGACTCATTTTATAGAAAACTCAATCAATCATTTGAATGACAGAAAATATGTATGACGAATGAAAAAATCAACATATTTTCATTTATTTAGATCAATGGATCAAAACGTTTTCGTTAAAAAGATCATGAAAGGGAAATCATTTAGACAATCATTTAGACAATCATTTTGTTAATCATTTAGTCAATCCTTTTGTCAATCATTTAGACAATCATTTTGACACTTTATAAACCGGAGCTTTCTAAAAAG
The DNA here is from genome assembly GCA_964033795.1 of Lymnaea stagnalis. Classification (NCBI taxonomy): domain Eukaryota; kingdom Metazoa; phylum Mollusca; class Gastropoda; family Lymnaeidae; genus Lymnaea; species Lymnaea stagnalis. The sequence goes on from CAXITT010001456.1 coordinate 48,595, forward strand.
CATTTTCTCCAGTTTTTATTTTTTTTTTAAAGTTGCATTGCATATTTATTTAATTGCTATATAAATATTCATTAAAGTTAAACTTTAGCAACTTTTAAAGATTTTATATAGTTCCTTAAATATGATTATGAACAATTTAAAGATTTCCAACTGTTAAGTAATTAACTTAAAGACCGTTTTAGACTGTACAAGATGTTATTTGATAGATACAAAACTATATAATATGATAAGATAAATAATAATAGGATACAGTGTTCTATGATATAAAATGACATGATATGAAAAGAAAATGATACGATATAATAAATAAGATAATATATGATACAGTACATGATATAATATTATTTGAAATGATATGATATTAATAATTTAACTTTAAAGTTCTTAAAAAAATAAAAAAAATATTCAAATTTTAAAATGTTTAGAAAAGAAATATCTTTACCTTTGATGTAATATTTGATATGAGATCATTGCCGATCCAAAAGTCTCCATCCAGTGACCCAAATCCATTTTTATAGTCATTCCAGTTTCTGGTGAAGTTTTCTTTGCCATTGACACGTCTCTGGAAAAATATTCTCATGAATTATTTTTATTTTCTAGTTTAAATAACTTCAAGAATGAGCTATTTGAGCTTTTTCAAATTTTTGTATCAACGGTTCATTATATGGTCTATTAAAAATATCTCAGAAAATAGTTTTTCTATTTTGTTTGCTAGAACAAAATAATGTTTTTATTATAATGCTTTCTCGAAATGAAGTTAAGAAAATTACACAAGTTGATTAAGCAATTAAAGGCAATTTATCATTGTTAATTCAAAATTGAAATTATTTTAACCATAAAAGATGCTTTAATTCTGAGACAAAGATTAATTTGACTTTACCTGTATGATGATCCATCCACCACCGTCTGTTTCTGTATCACACAGAACTTGTTTCTTGTTGCCTAGTGACGTGATCACTCTTGAACCTAATAGACCACTCATTCCTCTTTCACATTTGAGCTGCACAAGATGAACAAAGTTAAATGTTAAAATCTATCAGTGAAATGTTATTTTAGATTTAAAAGTAATTGTTACTTTTATATTATAAATAATCTTTATTGTTTTTCAAATATCCGAAATTAATTTTTTTCATCCTGAACATTATTCTGATTTAATTTAAAAACTTTTCTTTTCTTTTTCTCATTGAGACTTTGTTTTTTTATGTACATTTTACTTTTTTTTAAAAGTTTGTTTAGTGTATTGAAACAAATAAAACATACACACACATATCAATACAAAGACACAAAAGAAACACACATTAACGCACACAAAAACATATATACATGTATTTGCAAGCACACATGAAAATAAATGAATAAGTACACATATACATATATGTAAAACATACATACATACATACATAATTAAATAAGTAACTACATAAACACATATACCTACACGCATGCATACATAAATACATACCTATATCATTGCATATATACATACATACATACATATATACATACATACATATATACATACATACATATATGCCAGCATACATACATACATACATCATACATACATACATACATGCATACATACATGCAAGCATACATAAATACATACATACATACATAAACACATACATATATGCAAGCATACATACATGTATACATACATACATACATACATACATACATACATACATACATACATACATACATAAATACATACATGTATTAATGCATTCATGCATACATACATACTTACATACATACATACATAGATACATACATACATGCATATATACATACATACATCCATACATACATACATAAAAACATACATACATACATACACACATACATACAAACATACATGCATACATACATACATGCATACATACATACCTACATACCTACATATATACGTACATACATATACACATATATACATAACATACTTCATAAACATATTCATAAATTCATAAACAACTTCACAGACATATCCATATATATAAAATACATAGATACATACATACATGCATACATACATACATACATACATACATACATACACACATACATACATACATGCATACATACATACATACATACATGCATCCATAAAACATACATACATATATACATGCATACATACATACATACGTACATACATGTATTCATGCAATCATGCATACATACATACATACATACATACATACATACATACATACATACATACATACATGGGTGCTGGGTGGCCGAGCGGTCTAAACGGTCTCAAACCAAACAGCTGGTGGTCTGGAGTTCAATCCCCACCAAAAGCAAATCATCCCAAGCACCCCGGGTAGATGGGACTCGCTAGCCTTGGACGGCAACCCATCTAAGAGAAGGCAAACTCTGAATTTAAAACAGGAGCCAGAATGATCAACAAATTGATCGTGGGCACCTCAAATATAAGAAGAAGAAGAAGAAGACATACATACATACATGCATACATACCTACATATATACATACATATATACATACATGTCTGCATACATACATATATATACACACATACATACATACATACATACATACATACATACATACATACATACATACATACATACATATATACATATATACATACATACATACATACATACATACATACATACATACGTCCATCATCTATACATATATACATAACATACTTCAAACACATATTCATAAATTCATAAACAACTTCACCGAAATATCCATATATATAAAAGAATACGTGCATACGAACACACAATTCTACATTCTTAAATACATACAAACATGCATACATACATACATCCATACCTGGTGGATGCATACATTTATACATTTTTAAGACAAAGAAAATATTATGTTTTACATTACATTTATCCTACTTTCATAGATAATTGAAACAATTTATGTCATTTTGGATTTTCTTAATTTTCTCTTGGTTGTGTCTGCCATTCTTTAGGGTTTCAGTTTTGTTAACTTTAATGAAACTTTGTTTTGCGAAATAAAATCTTTAAAAACATTTGAACACAATTAATAGTTGTTTTTTTTCTTATTTTATTCAGAAAAATATTTGGAAAAAAATTAAATTTAGTATTTTCCTTTTATTTTTTTCATTTAAATTTAGAAGCAATGTGTTTTAGTCTATAAAAATACATCTAATTTATATATATTAATCTTTTAAATTTAGAAGCAATGTGTTTTAGTATATAAAAATACATCTAATTAATATATATTAATCTTTTACATTTAGAAGCAATGTGTTTTAGTATATAAAAATACATCTAATTAATATATATTAATCTTTTACATTTAGAAGCAATGTGTTTTAGTATATAAAAATACATCTAATTAATATATATTAATCTTTTACATTTACTTCATATAAATACATATATTGAAAGATGAAATTTACTTGTAGTTGTTTGTATCCTGAAGTGTAGTATTGGTTCAAACTTCCATTTACATTGACCAATAATGTCTCTATAGAGCCTTGATTAATCTTCAATTCTTCCAGATGTTCCACCAGACTGGACAGTCGTTGGTCTGTTTTGTTTCTTAACACGTCGCCATTACACTTGTCATTTACACTTTGTTTCAAATCATTCATTGTTAAGTTGTTGTACTGCATTTCTCTGACTACTTCTCCCATTGTGATTTCTACATTCAACAACCTCGAATCGTTTAGTTTATTGTGTAGTAAAGTCAAAGACTGTTGGATTTCTCCCATCAATTCTCCTTCTTTAAAAAGTTTATTAATATTATTTACATTGTGTTGAATTTCTTTCATAGTTTCGTTCATTTGTCTGTCATTCTTAAGTATCTCTTTTATTGTATCGTTCATCTGTCTTTCATTCTTCAGTAATTCAGTCATTTTATCTTTCATGTGTCTGTCATTCTTAAGTAATTCTGTCGTTGTATCTTTCATTTGTCCGACATTATTCTGTATTTCTGTTAATTTAATTTCTAAAGATGAAACATTAAATCCGATCAGTTTGTTGTCATCCAATAAGAAATCAAGTTTTTGAATAATCTCTAAACCACCTGTGTGAGTTCTCAACTCATGAAAATTGAGCGAGACGTTAACTTGATCAATTTTATCTATTATATCGTCCACTCGGCTCGCTAAAATTGTTAGCTTTGGATCATTATGGCTCTGGGCTAAATCAGAAATTGATTGTTGGTATATTCGTATCATCTCTTTTATTGTAACGTCTTTTAAATTTAAGTTCATTTCTTTTGGTGTGCGTTTTAAATCGTCTATTTTAGTGGACATTTGCTTCATAAATGCGTCAAGTTGTTTACAAATCTTTACTTCGAAGTCAGAAAGTTTTTGTTCAAAAGTATTTCCTGCATTTTCCCATGAAATAACATCAGGTTTGTTTCGCTGCTTTGAAATCTCATTTGAATTGATTAGACCAGGATGCCCGAAAGTAAACTGAAATCCCATTCCTTCATTCCTCAAACTTGTATGGGGTTCCAGTTTTTTCATAACTGTTCCAGATTTTTCAAATCTTTTCTCTTCAATTGACATTTGAGATTTGACGTAAATATGGTGTTCATTTTGATCAGAATTAATGGGTAGTATGTATTTTTCATCATCCATATTTCCATTTGTCGAGTTTTTAAATTGAATCTTGCAAATAAAAGCAGTTTCAGAACAGTTGGATACGTCTGAGAAATAAACATGAAATTCACCATGGTCCTTTGACATTGATCCGATAACTTTTGTGTTGTTCCCAGTGTGTGCTTGGATATGTGAGTTTTCAGCTAACATGGTGGCCAGAAGTTGTTTATTTTTTAAATAAAAAATGTCCATTTTAATAAGACTGGCCATATTTGTGTCACTGACTGTGTCAACTTGACATTGAAGTAGACCACAATATGTTTGATTTTTAACCAAATATTCTCTTCTGTCCATGGTGAAATCAAAACCTGAAAAACATTTGAATTTCAATTCTGAAATCGGAATATGTCATTTATGTAGAGTGTGTTATTTACATGTTCTAGTAAATTTAAGTTGTTATTAGAATTCGTAAAATTGAATATTCATCTTAATCAAACAATATAAATTATTTTTTTCTGAAACAACCGTTTCATACGTTAAAAGACATCATTTGCTACACACGGTGCAATTTCATTTCATGTCAGAATACATTTTTTTTTTGTTATTTAAATGCTCTAGGTTTGTAATTAGCTTCTTAAATTCAGAAAAAAAAACTTATTTTATTTCTTAATTTTATTACTGACATTCGATAATCTACTTAGAGTTACACTTTCAAAAATAGCCTCGGAGTAAATATATACCAAGAAATAAAATGTCCTGTGAGTCACGATATATAAGCTAAGCTGCTTGAAAAACAAGAATTTACCACAGTCGGAACCAGGAAATAAAACAAATTATTTGTGCCAAACCAATCAACCAGCGAATGGCTTTAAAAAAAGTAATGGTTTTGAATACATCGTCAGATGCCTGCCAAATAAACTCTTTGCTAGCGTACAATGACAGTTATTTAGTACAATGACAGGCACTCAATACAATGGCAGGCGCTCAGTACAACGGCAGGCAGAAAGTACAATGGCAGGCACTCAGTACATAGGCAGGCACTAAGTACAGTGACATGCACTCAGTACAATAGCAGGCACTAAGTACAATGGCAGGCACTTAGGACAATGACCGATACTAAGTATAATTGAAGGGGCTAAGTACAATGGCAGACTCTCAGTACAATGGCAGGCACTAAGTATAATGGCAGACACTGTGTACAATGTCAGACACTTAGTACAATGCAGGCACTAAGTACAATGGCAGGCACTAAGTACAAGGTCAGGCACTAAGTACAATGGCAGGCACTAAGTACAATGTCAGGCACTAAGTAAAATGGCAGGCACTAAGTGCAACGGCAGGCACTAAGTACAATGGAAGACACTCAGGACAATTGCAGGCTCTCAGTAAAATGGCAGGCACTCAGTACAATGGCAGGCACTCAGGACAATGCCAGGCACTAAGTACAATGTCAGACGCTAAGTACAATGACAGGCACTAAGTGCAACGGCAGGCATTAAGTACAATGGAAGACACTCAGGACAATGGAAGGCATTAAGTGCAACGGAAGGCACTCTGTAAAATGGCAAGCACTAAGTACAATGGCATGAATTTCGGTTTCAAAAAATTGTTTAAAATGAGATGGACCACAAATATAAATTTGCAATTATTATTATAACTCTTGTATGTTATTGTTGACAATTTAGTTGTTTTTTTTTAAAATTAATATGCGTATGAATCTGTCTTCGCTTAAATGATTTAAGAGTGTTTAGAATAAAAACCAGAGAAAAGTTGGGTCAATTTGATTATAACAAATAATTGCTCGTTTTTTTTTTTGTAACACAAGCTTAGCACTTGACAAGATTTTAAAATATTTAACAAGTATTTAAAAATAATACTTGACAGGCTTTAAGTATAGAGGTTGACGGGCTTTAAGTATGTACTTTTGTTGACTAAAGTATAAAACTTGACAAGCTGTAGGTATGGAACTTGACAAGTTTATAACTTTAAAATATTTTAAGTAAAGAACTTCGATGGGTTAAAGTGTAAGGATTGGACGGGTTAGGTATAGAGGTTGACAGACTTTAAGTATTATGAATTGACCAAGTTTGATTATATAACTTGATAGGCTTTAATTATAGAGCTTAAAAACCTTAAGTATTGAAATTGACTAGATTTAAGAATATACTATAAATTTGATAACATGTTTTTACAGATTGTGTTCCAACTATGTTCTGATACTGAAAATGGGATCAAGACTGTCTAAGAAAGACATTACACATTAAATGTTATCAAAATTGAATGTACACCATAAAACATTCAAACAAGGCAGGGCGCCAGTATATTATTGCTAAAGTGATACAAAAGGCTTAAACTGTGATTCTGTTTAAGCTTTGTCATGGGGACTTTATTTGATACTGGAAATCATGTTTTAAAAATAAATTAATAAACTTCCTAAATAATAAAAACTACAAGTCATATATTCTACATCATAAAAAAACAAACACCACCAACACTACTTTCCAAATCAATATGAGAATGTTTTCCCTTTTATGTTAAATGATTTGGAAAGATTTATTTAACAACGGACTTTACATTTAATAATAAGTATACAATTATAAAACTATTACGCAATTTAATAAATTGGATCAAATCTTATAGATACTAACTTTAACTTGATTAGCAAACAAAAAAAAGTTTAATAAAGGTTTTTATATGTTGCTTATTATTACTCCTTATTATTACTAGGAAATTTATTTCCTAAATTTAATATTTAGCTAAAAAATACATACTTATTCAACTTAAAAAAAAAAAAATATCAATAAAAAAAATCAAGAACAGAGTTATTGATAAGAAACTTACCATGACTAATTGTGATCATCAATAAACATAAGACAATGGAAGTGAGATTAAAACTATTCATCCTTAATCCGTTTCAGTATTCACTTAGCTATGTCATCCAGAATTTTTAGATTAATAGAAAAAAATACTTTGTAAAGGTGGAGAAAATTATGGAACTTTGATATGGAACAATTTATAATAAAGGTTGCTTATTTTTCTTTTCTTTCACTGTACGTTTATAAAATACACGAAACAACGAAATAAACAGATAAAACCAATTGTGCAATGTTTACTTCTAATCACAGGGTCATGATGATATTCCCACACTAAACACGACCTAGATTTCAACATCTAAATTAACTGACACCCACTCTGGGTTAGGTTTCAAAGAGTTTATTTGTCACGACCCTCGAGATACCCGCGTTAAAGTATTATCAACACAATGTTTCACACACATTATTTGATCTGGAGTTGCAGGAAAGAAATTCGTCCTTGACATTAGTTTCTACAAAGGCTAAATCGCTTTAAAAAAAAAAATAATAAATAAATTTAAGACGTATTTTCTAGTAGGCGTGGGAAAGTTTTCTGCTGACATTTTGAGTAATCATTTATTATTATTATTTTTTCTTTTAAATATCTTTTAAAATATGTAACGTTCTATTTGAATATATTATGTATGTTTTTATATTTACTCCAAACGTAAATTGAAACGTAGAAATTTACACATAAACCTACAATCAAAATGTTATAAATTTGAATGTTTGAGTATTAACGAAAATGAACAATGAAGTAAATTAAAAATATTTATGTAACCAAAGAGTTTGGTCTAAATATATATATATTTTTTTTTGTTTCATGACATTTTAAAATTTTAATAAACTATTAAACTGATGTTTTTTTTAAAAACAATTGTTCATTTCCTTTTCCTCTAATTTAATGTTTTCGTCAATAATTAGACATTTATTTTATTAATTTTGTTTTATTTTTACTAATATATGCTACATGAAATCCTTACCACCTCATGAACGAGCTTATGATTGGTGTGTATGTGAGTTGTTTGTTTTGTGTATGTGTATGTTAGTTGTGTGTGTATATGTTTGTTGCGCTTTGTGCCTGTTAATTTTGTATGTGTTCTTTTTGAGTAATGAAGGTGCGCTTGCCGAGTTTGAATTAAGAATGTAGTTTCTGGGTACTGTTTGCGTGGCAGACGTGTGTTAGGGATGTATGTGAGTGGATGTAACTATTCACTCGTCTAACTCACCATAACAAATTCTTCTTGTCTCAAATCACAGAATTAAATATATATTCAATAAAAAAGCTTTGTATCTTCCCTACACATCAACTACTCTCAGGGACGCCTAAGGTGCTTTTGACTTTTGAAACCAAACAATCCTACCCCATGTCTATTATGTCAATTAGGGTATTGGATTTTTTACAATTAAGCCAATAACTCAATAATTCTCCTTTTCTTTCAGCAATTCAAATTATCAAATTAATTGAATCCTCCCAAAATAAATTACTTTATTTGTATAATTTTACTTCCTGCTAATTGGATAGTTCTAGATTGGACTTCAATTCCCAATGAAGAAAAATCAAACATATTGAAAATAAATGAAACGTTTCCTTTTCTAATTTACTTTTGTTGAAGGGATAATTTTAAAAACCCAGCTGCCTGTTGGAGAGTGGGGTTCTTCCCCCTTAACTCATTTTGAAAGTAGCTGCTTCCTACACCCCCCCCCTCCCCTGTTCCACCCATACACACACTGTCCCTGATTTAGACATTACATTATTTTTTCAACGAATTGCTGCTGCACGGAGATTGGCCTGCTATGTGAGGAAATTTTAAAACCCCAGCTGCCTTTTGGAAGGTGGGGTTCTTCCCCCCTAACCCATTTTGAAAGCAGCTGCTTCCTCCACCCCCCCCCCTCCCCTGTTCCACCCATACACACACTGTCCCTGATTTAGACATTACATTATTTTTTCAACGAATTGCTGCTGCACGGAGATTGGCCTGCTATGTGAGGGCGGAGATAAGAGGTAACCGTCAACACAATGTCAGAATGACCATGAACCTGTCAGGGGTCAGTATCACCTTGGCTTGAAAATCCACGCATATGTGTGTTTTTTTTAAATTCTCCATTTGTTGTTGTTATTTATTTTACAGAGTCTCGAGATGAACATGTGGAACGTTACAAATAACTAGGCTGGAACCCGGGTAATCCGGATCAAGGCCAAGGCCAAACCTTTGCTCAAATACGCATGTATTTCTCAAGGGAAATTCCCCCCCCCCTTCCCCCCTCCCAGCCGCATTCTTTATTTATCGTGGTGTTGATATTCTTCATTTTACAGAATCTTGCGAAAACATGTTACTTTTTATGAATGGCCACTTGATAACCAAAGAATTAACCAACCCATACTAAAAAATATCACATGCCATTGATGTGTTTGTATTGTAACAAATAAATTAACACAGAAAAAAAATAATATTAAACGTATGTGCAAAAATTAAAGAGAGAAAAACAACAACACATGAGCCATTACATTTCTAGACAACATCGAGTCACAAACAGTTGGATGATACTGACATATTAGCCACGTCATTTCTAAACACAATCAAATCAGAACCAGGTTGATGATATAGAAATATGAACCACTGTATAAAGTGTCATTACGTAATTAGGAAGACAAAACATATCTAAAGAAAAACGTTCATTATATTTTGGATGCAATAAACAAAAAAAAACAATAATCGGAAAGCTCAATAATCCAGCTGATTAATCATTTTAACATAACCTACAATTGATATTTCGTGTCCTTATTCAGTAAGTGAAGTATCTCCCAGTTGAAAGAAATGGATTCCTTATCCAGTTATAGTCTTGGATTAGAGCATTAGTAACGCTAAGGATGAATTTCCTTTATTGTAACGGCCAATGATCAACGTTTAAGGAGCTGTCATCATATTTTATCGCTTAATTGGTAGGCGCCAGTGCGCGCAGATTTCTAAATTTGTACTACCATTTTAAAACATTCCGTTTCGAGTCAGGTGCTCTCAATTCATTTTTTCTTATATGAGCTTGACAAACATAAATAAAAAAGAATTAAGGCATTGGTGCATGGAATTTAAATCCAATACAAATAGCAAAATTTCAATGTGTGTTTGAAAAAAGTATTAGGTTTCTTAATTAGAATAACAATTTTACAACATTCTGTTGGGGGGTCTGGGTCCCTATTTTTTTTCTTTTTTATTCTATGAGCTATAAATGTTAATTTAAACAGACGTATGAGAAAAACAAGATGACATTAACGCAAACGTTTTAAAATGTGAGTATTACAAAAAATTCAATTTAGTTGAAAATATTTGATGATTGTAATGATGGTTTATGGGCCGAGGAGATGATTGTAATGATGGTTTATTGGCAGAGGAGATGATTGTAATGATGGTTTATTGGCCGAGGAGATGATTGTAATGATGGTTTACTGGCAGAGGAGATGATTGTAATGATGGTTTACTGGTCTTGGAAATTATTGTAATGATGGCTTACTGGGCCGAGGAGTTGCTTGAAATGATGGTTTATTGGCCGAGGAGATGATGGTAATGATGGTTTACTGTGCGAGGATTTGATTGTAATGATGGTTTACTAGCCGAGGAGATGATTGTAATGATGGTTTACTGGGCGAGGAGATGATTGTAATGATGGTTTACTGGTTGAGGTGATGGGGTAATGACTGAAAGTTGCAACCAGATCTTTAACAAACAACACATCTTTTACCACTCTAAAAATATATCCTCTTCGAGAAATGAACTGTCAATAGTAAACAATTTCACCAAAAATTCATTTTGCTTCTCAGTGTAACGTTAAAATAAATCAATAATACACTCCTTTTTTATTTAGTTTTTTTGTTTACACCTAATGAACAATTTCGAGGTGCGCATTAATACAAATTGGTTTTGAAAGCAGTTCAGAGACACAACTAAAAATCTTTTCAAAAATAAATAAACTGTTATGAAAAAGGTAAAAGCAGGCAACATCGCTTTAAATTGGATACTATATATGAATTGATTTATTACTTATATAATTAGCATCATAAACCCAATGGTATATTATACGAGAATTGATTTATATCATACACTTTTCCTGATAAATTCGTCACGTGTAAGGCGTCTTTTCTTTATCTACTTGCGTCCCTTTGTTTACAAAAGAAATGGTGGGAAGAGACATTTTAAAATAAAATGTCATAGACTAAGGAATTTTTCAATCATTTCTAATTTAAAACTTTTTATCATTTAACTAAAGGCTGCAAAATTTGCACCCGGGTATCAGAACAGAGCGGTTGAATTAAAAAAAATCTATTTAAAATATTATTTTCTTTATAAATGACATCTGAATGGGATTTAGTGTAAAGAGACCTGGGTCCGAATAGCGGCTATGACTACCCGGAGCCCTTTAAACTAAATCCCATTCGAAAGTCCATTGTGTTGATTTATGTTAGTTAAATTGAAGAAGTTTTTTTACAAACATTATATCATTTCAATTATCTTTCATTTGATACCTCATTTTGTCTTACAAACTCAACGATAATATCTTAAACATTTTTAATCCCAACCTCTCACTTCTGATACCTGGGTGCGAAGCGCCTCTTTGGTGACTTAATATCTGTCTATAAGAGTTTGATAAGGCTCTTGATTAAGTAAGAATGTATCACAATGTTGTTATAGCACCACTCTTGATAGACTGAAAATATGTGCATCACGTGGTTATGGCCACACTCTACATAAAGTTAGAATGTATCTACCCGTGGTTATAGCGTCACTTTGGATAGAACAAAATTGATGAGCATGATAATGAAAAATAAAAATGAATCGAAATTATGTAAGGTTGCAAAATTTTGATAATTGAAAAAATTTAATACAAAAATATCGATATAAATATTATTGTTCAATTAGTTTTTCTTCCACTAAATAATGTACTTTTGCCTAGGACTAAATGAATATTTTTTTTTTTTAAAATAGGATAAGTTACGTCATCAAACAGCTTTGAGCAATTTGTGTGGTGTATTACTCATATAACACTCAATGACAGCAAGAAGTCAAGCAATAATAATGGAATGGGCTACCTTTTATTTCATAAACTAAATGTCATATTTTGGACCGGAGCAACTTAACTGTTATGAACTAAATGTCCTATTTTGTAGTGGAAAACAATTTATGTGATGACCAGCAAAATACCCACGCTTCGTTGCCGAGAGAGTTTATAAAAAAAAAGAAATTATCAATAAAATGTTGGAAAAGTTACCAATAGCTGTTTGTTATGGATCTCTTTGTATACCACGTTATCAGTTTGGCCCTCCGGTTGTAGCATGACCAAGTTGTGTACTGAGTCTCACTATAGCATTCAAAGTATAGTTAGTTGGCCATACGAAAAGCAATCCTGCTTCAAATCAATGCCAACTATTTGTAGGGTCTGTCCTTAAGACTTGTTAGTTGTCATTGCAAAGCAGAGTCTTAATGGATTTGGAGGAGTTTAAAATGAAATTGGAGATCAAAGGGTATAATGGTGATGCGAAGAATAAAAAAACTCTCTCCCCTGAGCCACTTCCACTTAAAAATATTTGCCAGGATTAGGTTGTTTTGCAGTCACGTGATTTGAAGTCTGGTGCCGTTACAAAGTTTTGGTGGCTGTAAGTTTAGCAGTAACATTATTAGGTGCCCCCTCTTTCAGAATAAGATTATGTTAAGGAGAGCCAGGAGGATTTAGCGAATTGAAAAACTCTGCTGGATAGTGCACTGCCTCTTCCACTTCCACAACTGAATCTACAGCCTGATATATTTTAACTTATGAATGTAGTTCTTGAGGCAAAATGTGTTTTATAGTTGTAGTCACATCATTTCTCGGTGTAATCATAGTTCTCTCCCCTAACCTTTACATGTCTTTTTCGTGAATATTTTGTAGATTGGGAAAAACATTTTTAAGCAAGTCTGGTGATATATTCATGTGGAGACAGATATTTGAAGAAATGGTAATTTTCGATTTTCTTGACTGACTCTGCCAACACCGATACTCATCAGACAAGCAGCTATTTCTGCGGATTTTTTTTCGCCTTTCAAATGAACCCTCATGTTAAAAGACAAAGAAAGAACAATGATTTGAGTCCAAAGTTATGAAGATTTAAGACATGCTACAACTTCGTCAGCGCATGGTCCTCTTGGCACGACCGGTAGTGTTTGCCGAAGTCTCAAACCAGCAGAACTGTCAACCTCCCATTAGTTTATTGTAGATGTTGTTCAAGAAACACTATTTTGAGTATGATCGCCACATAAGAGGGCATCAAAAACCTGAGGCTACGTGTGTAAAGGAGTGAAAAAAACCTTTAACAGAGTAAGAGGACAACCCTGAGAATCGAATTTCTGACTGCGAGCTTGGCAATAGTCTCATACAACATCCATGAATAAAATGTGTAATGTTTCGTCAGATCTATAGTACATGTTTGAGTCGTACGAAAATGCACAATCAATTTTTTTAGCATGAATCGCTTTTCACGATTTGCCTTTTATTAGTATACAATCAAATGACATATTTTGGACCGGGCCAACTAAATGGAATGAATTAAATGTCATATTTTTTACTGAGAAAATTCTTATGAAATAAATTAAATGTCATCTTTTGGTCTACGCCAACTTTTTTTGATGAATTTAATGTCATATTTTGAACTGAGCCAAATTTTATTTATTCAATTAAAGTTCATATTTTTGACTATACCAATTCCAATGTCATAAATTAAATTTCATATTTTGTATTGGGTTAAAATTTATGTGCTGAAGTAAAAGTCATTTTTGGTCTGGACTAACTTTAATGTAATGAATTAAACGTCATATTTTGGACAGGGCCAATTTTAATATGAGGAATTAACTTTTATAATTTGGACTGAACTAACTTGTATGCCATGAATTTGTTTTAATTTTGCACTGGAAAAACTTTAATGTGATGAATTAAATGTCATGTTGTGGTCTAGGTCAACTTTTATATGGTGAACATAAATGTCATATGTTAGCCTTGGTCATCATTTAAGTTATGGAATGATGTCATATTTTAACTGTTCCAGATATAAAATGATATTATATTCTATCCTATGACTTCATTTAAAATGGTATAATGGTATAATAAGATATATTATAATATGATATTAATTGAAAAGGTATGATTGATATAGAAGTGTTTCATCAACGTTGTCCAAAATCAAATTCAAAGCTAGAAAATAGTTTAAAATAAATATCTTTACCTTTGAAGTGATGTTTGATATGAGATCATTGCCGATCCAAAAGTCTCCATCCAATGACCCAAATCCATTTTTATAGTCATTCCAGGTTCTGGTGAAGTTGACTTGGCCATTGACACGCCTCTATAAAACAATTTTCATGAATTATTTGTATTTTCATTTTAAATAACGTAAGGAATCAGCTAATTGAGTTTTTCAGGTTCCTTTAATATACGCTTTACGTCAATCTCTGATATCATTATCTCAAACATGATTATTCTCTTTTGTTTTTTTTTAGAACAAAATACTGAGTTTATAATAATGATTTCTCAAATTGAAATTATGAAAATATACATGGGATTAACAATTAAAGATAATTATTCATTGTTAATGAATAACTAATTTAAATTAAATAATGCAAAGTACTAATCTCTGAAACAAACAATAATTTGACTTTACTTGTATGATTATCCATCCACCTCCGTCTGTTTCTGTATCACACAGAACTGCTTTCTTGTTTTCTAGTGACGTGATCACTCTTGAGCCTAATAGACCAGTGATTCCTCTTTCACATTTTAGCTGCATAAGTTTAACAAAATCTAATGTTAAAATATGTCAGGGTAATGTTATTTTAGATCTAAACGAAATTATTAACTTCATATTATCTAGATCATATTTTGGTTTTAAAATATAATAACTAAAAGTGTGTCTCCTTAACATTATTCTGTTTTACTTTGGAATATTTTTTTCTTGTATTTAAAATTTACTGTCTTTAGTTTAGGAAATGAAAATTACAATGTGATATACATACAAACACACACATAACCCTAGAAAGGACTCTACACAAACACACAAACAACCCTAGAAAGGACTCTACACAAACACACAAACAACCCTAGAAAGGACTCTACACAAACACACAAACAACCCTAGAAAGGACTCTACACAAACACACAAACAACCCTAGAAAGGACTCTACACAAACACACAAACAACCCTAGAAAGGACTCTACACAAACACACAAACAACCCTAGAAAGGACTCTACACAAACACACACACAACCCTAGAAAGGACTCTACACAAAAACACATTAAAACACCAAACAAAGAAAGATATGCTCTTGCAAGCGCACATAAACATAGACATACATCCATATATAAACTAAAACATCCATACATGCATAAGTACATACATACACGCATACATGCATACATTTATATATACATTCATAAAGACATACATGTATACATAAATAAATGTATACGTACAACACATTCTTATTAATAAATAAAATATTACATACATAAATATAAAGACAAATACATTCATACATACCTACCTACTTTCGTATTATACATACAGACATACATACATAGATACATACATACATACTCATATACACAAATATATATTACATTCTTCATACATAAATTCATAAACAACATACACATGAATGCATACGAACATATATGTTTACATCCGTAGACACATAAAACATACATACCTAGGACATGAAAACAAATATACTTATTTAGGACAAAAAAATACTATATTTCTACCTACATTTATCCTATTTTGATTTATAATTGAAAATATTTCCGTCATTTTTGGATTTCCGTTACTTTATCTTGATTTTGTCTGTCATTGTTTATGATTTCCTTTTTGTTAATTTTAATGAATTTTTAAAGATATATCATATTTAACATATTTTTTCAACAAACTTAATTGTTTTTGATCCATAATATACAGAAATCTTTTTTGAAAAAAAAATAAAATGTATTTATTCTTAACTTTTCCTTTTTATATTTTAATTTATCGATAAATATTTTCACCACATATAATAAATGTAATCTTTACTTGTAGTAGGTTGTTTCCTGAGGTTTTCCATTTGTTTAAACTCCCAGTTACATTGACCAATACTGTCTTTATAGAGCCCTGATTAATCCTCAGTTCTTCCAGATGTTCCACCAGACTGGACAGTCGTTGGTCTGTGTTGTTTCTTAACACGTCACCATTACACTTGTCATTTACACTTTGTTTCAAATCATTCATTGTTAAGTTCATATTCAGCATTGCTTTGACTACTTCCCCCATTGTGACTTCTTCATTTAAAAACTTCGAATCGTTGAGTTTATTGTACAGTGAAATCAAAGACTGTTTGATTTCTCCCATCATTTCTCCTTCTTTCAATAGTTTAGTGATATTATTTAAGTCATCTTGGAATTCTTTTATGGTATCGTTCATTTGCCTGTCAACTTTCAGTATTTCTGTAGCTGTATTTTCTAAAGTTGAAATATTTAATCCAATCAGTTTGTTCTCATTCAATAAGAAATCCAGTTTTTGAACTATCTCTAAACCCCATTTAGGAGTTGTCAACTTGTGCAAATTGAGCGAGACGTTAAGTTGATAGATTTCATCAATTATATCGTCCATTCGTTTCTCTAAAATGATTAGCTGTGATTCATTATGGCTCTGGGCTAGATCCGAAATTGTTTGCATTTTTTTTCCTATCACCTCTTGTTCTTTTACTTCATTGAGATTTGAGTTTATTTCTTTGGTGACGAATTTCATACCTTCTATTTTACTGGACATTTGAATCATAAATATTTCAAGCTGTGTGCGAACCTTTACTTCAAATTCAAAAAGTTTTTGTTCAAAATTATGAACTACATTTTCACATGTAATCTTCTGACACTTTTTTCGCTGGATTGAAATTTCATCAGAGTTCAGAAGACCGGGATTTCCCAATTCCAAAGAAAGACCCGTTTCTTCATTCATCAAACTTGTGTGAGAGTTCAGTTTTTTTATAACTGTTTCAGGTTTATCAAAGATGTTGTGTTCAATTGAAATTTGAGTTTTGACGTAAATATCACCTTTCCTTTGATCAGAATTAATTGGTAATGTGAATTTTTCAGCAATTTCTTTACCTTCGGTGGAATTTTTAAACTGAATCTTGCAGATAAAAGCAGTTTGAGAACAGTTGGATACGTCAGAGAAATACAAATGAAATTCACCATGGTCCTTTGACATTGACCCAATAACTTTTGTGTTATTCCCAGTGTGAGTTTGGACGTCTGAGTTTTCAGCTAACATGGTGGCCAGAAGTTGTTCATTTCTTAAATAGTAAATATCCATTTTGATAAGACTCTCCATATTTGTGTCACTGACTGTGTCAACTTGACAGTAAAGGAGACCACAATATGTTTGATTTTTAACCAAATATTCTTTTCTGTCCATTTTAAAATCAAAACCTGAAATTTAAATTTAAAACATTTAAAAAAAAAAAAAATTATATAATGTCATATCTTGGGTGTGATTGTGCTTAATTTATTGTGATTGTGTACTTTCTTATTTAGAATTTCTTAATGTGTATCAGTAGTTATTTTTATAAAATATTAAAAAAATAATTGGAATGGAGAAACTACTTCCAAAGTAGAAGTGACCCAACAAATTGATTGATCAAGCGACATCATCAAACTACTTTACGTTGATCAAGTTCAGTCCTAACGGTTTGATCAAATAGAATTAAATTACAAAGCTTTTGACTATTTTGACGATCGTTAGGCATAACTCTAGGCCAACGTACATAATCTATAAAACCAAGAAATAGATAAAGGCAAGGATTTCCCACACCCTTAACAATATAACCTCTTTATGTAAATAAATAAGTTAATTAAATTGTATGAAATGTTCTGATGGATCTTTTTGCTTGAGAGATCCTCTGATCAAACTAAAATCCTGAGACATAAGCTGATTATAAACTCACACTGGTGTTATCCACATACACATACCAAGAGAAGTCATTGTCTCACAAAGGGAAACTAACATAGAAATCAAAGATTAGCAGATCACCGTTGACCTTCTTTTATAGCTGGCTACAGCAGTAAGTGAACGCGTCACAAAGCCAGAAGATGTGCGAAACGAAGGCCTTGTACCAAAAAGAAAAAGAGCAATACTGGAGACCGAAGACGGAAGTTTGACATACATGCATATATTTCTATTACAAAACATCTAGCAAAGATGATTATAATTATTTTACATTAGAAAAAAATATGTTCCCTTTTTTATCAACATTATACAAAAGCGATATACATTTTTATTTTCATTAACATATATTCCTACATCTAATTTTGTTTATAGTGGTTAATATTTTAAATTGCATATCATGGCCACAAAACTGGAATGTGCACTTTTTCTATATTCTATTCTCTATGGTTATTATATTTAGTCAATAAATCTCAATTTTGTTTTGTTTTCAATCAGTTTTAGACTCACAAAAAACCCGATTATGAAATCAATTCATTTCTAGATGAAATTAGCATAACAAGGATAATTTACTTGTAGGGGACTAACTTAGATAATATTTTTAGGTACTAACATAGACAGTGTACTTTTAAGGGTCTAAGATAGACAATGTACTTTTTAGGGTCTAAGATAGACAGTGTCCTTGTAAGGGTCTAACATAGAATATATTTGTAAGGGACTAACATAATGCACTTGTAAGAGACTAACATAATGTACTTGTAAGAGACTGACATAGACAATCTATTTTAAAGGACAAACATAGACTGTGCACTTGTAAGGGTCTAACATAAGTTAAGCTTTTTTACATAGTAAACATTTATTATAATCTACACCACTAGTTGGTGCCCACCCTAGCGTACGACAGTGCAAGAATAGAGCTTAACCAAATGCTATTGTTTTTCCCATCGGCCCGGGTATTTAGATAAAAAAAACCTGTGTGTTCAAGTATTACAAAAGAGTCAACTTCTCATTATCTATAATATACGCCTGCCTTTACACTATATGCATATAGATAGTCTTACTTGCTTTCTGCTGATTTTTAAATAACAGTTCTACAGACAGATGTACATACATGTCTACAGGTAGTAGTACAACATTCCTACAAACATTCTTGTGTACATCAGACAGTCCTACAGATAGTCTTAAAGATGTTCCTACACCATACCCGTGACTCTTTATTGATTATTATAATAGTCATATGCTTATAAAACCTTTTAACCTTGGTTCAACCGTCACGCATGACGCTCACTGCTACAAAGCTTTTAAATTATTTTTTTTTACATTATAGTATTAATATAAAACTTGCTGAGTATTACATGTGACAATGATACATCCCTGAGGCTTTCCGAATGTACGTACTATCTGTGGTAATGGCATCCTGATAGTTTCCTCGCATTTATCTGGGACTTCTTGGAAATGTGGACGGTAAAATGATCCTGTTGGCTAAACATTTGTTGTTATTGACAGTCTTTGCTGACATTTGTTGTTATTGACAGTCTTTGCTGATATTTGTTGTTATTGACAGTCTTTGCTGACATTTGTTGTTATTGACAGTCTTTGCTGACATTTGTTGTTATTGACAGTATTTGCTGACATTTGTTGTTATTGACAGTCTTTGCTGATGTCTATACATATTGAACGTGGAAATATGCTTATGTCACACCGTTGAATCTGTTGTCTTGTAATTATCCACTCATGGCATTGAGTGTCTACTTGTCTGGCCAAGTCTTCCCCTTGATCCCACGAACAGTATAGCTAATATCAAAGGTTAAAAATACAACCAACGTTAACAGGTCTGTAGCTAGCTAGGAGTTTATTTAACACTACTCCATTAACTATGGTTGATGTATAATTTCAGAATTGATAATCAAATCCCTTCAACCAAACACAACTACAATACAAATCCACACAGTTCATCCAGTATATCCGCCATCAATCCGTCCATAATAACAACGAAAACTAACGCGTCATTTCCCCTTACACAATTTCGTCGAACCGCTCTCACACCCACGATATAGCAACACATACAATCTCTAACTTAACATATTTTCCCTATTAACACATGAAAACAATGATCTACACGTAACAACAGTGATTCTCATGCCCTTGAAAGCTTACAGGAGTTGCCTCTCGGATGGAAAAAAAAAAATCCTTTCGTCAGCGTTCGCCATCTTCTCTGAAAAAAATCCTCGCAACATCGTTGTAAAATGTCGGGACATTGTAGCGACGTGAGTCAAGCCCTGGGTTTGCCTTGAAAACCATTGATACTCATGCTGTTGGATTGGCCTGAGCAATTTCTGGCTCTTTTATGATTTAGCGAAGATAGATGTTGATGATTCTGAGCATGAAAGCTACCTGGAAAAGTAAATTTTTGCTGCATGCAGAGTTTGCCTCTTTATGTAAGCGTACTTCAGTTGCTTGCACTGTGTTGAAAATGTACAACTGTCCAAAGCCTGGTAAGGTAGAAATGTTAGTGTATAGTAGAAAAATGTTGTGATACATTTTCCGCTTTACTTATAAACTGTATGGTCCGTGGCCAGGTATTTTCGAATGTGTTCACAATAGTTTTTAGCTCCTGAATCTTGTGCGTAAGAACTTGTTGTAAAGCCTAGGTGGCTCTTGCAGAAAATGTAAAGCTAATTTCATGTCGTGGTAGCATGTTAAGTGCTTGCTGGATGTATTATGATCAACTGCCAGCATAACGCATGACAGTTTGCACTGCTGCTCTGGACTCCTAATGTTGTACTCATAGAAGGAAAGACAGAAATTAAGTGAAGAAGTACCTGTGGTAATCATAACAGGATTATGTGTATGTCTGCTGAGACTACGTTGCTTTGAATGCGTGTCTTTACAGATATTGCACTGCCAGAGTTGTGCATGAATTTTGCTTTAAAAGGTTTGCTACAAATGCCGCAGAGGAATATTGCAGTAGGAGACGACACTTTCGTTTTGTATGGAAGAGAAAAATGATTGGGGACTTATGTATAAGTTGTATCATCAGGCTGTATGGGCTACTGTGTAGACACGATTGGAATCAGTAGAATAGCTTCATAGTGACTTTTGTCCAATTGTTCTGAGTGTAGAATGTAAATGAAGAGAATGTTTTTTCAGCTTTAATGCATTGCTCAGCATTAATCTTAAACACGGTTTTCTTGTAGAGTATGGCTTCCAGGGTTTCAGAATTTTAAATGCAAGGCGTGATATAAGGGTCGTGTTTGAAGTAAATGACTATGGTAGAATTTAGAATCTAGGATAGAGCTTTAATTTCATCCTTACCACTAAAAACTCCAGATGTTGACATGTATTGATAGTACTCCTGATTTGATGTGCTAATTTGAGTTGTGGTGGAAATAAGTACAGGAAGAGCGTGTCCAAACCTGTCCTAATGTGACGCAACAAAATCTCCTGCCTTATGTCGTAGTGAGACTGCACTGCCTCCATCAACCATTTTTGTCAAGATATAACCCATTGTTAGAAACTTCCTTCATCAACCATTTTTGTCAAGATATAACCCATTGTTAGAAACTGCCTTCATCAACCATTTTTGTCAAGATATAACCCATTGTTAGAAACTGCCTTCATCAACCATTTTTGTCAAGATATAACCCATTGTTAGAAACTGCCTTCATCAACCATTTTTGTCAAGATATAACCCATTGTTAGAAACTGCCTTCATCAACCATTTTTGTCAAGATATAACCCATTGTTAGAAACTGCCTTCATCAACCATTTTTGTCAAGATATAACCCATTGTTAGAAACTGCCTTCATCAACCATTTTTGTCAAGATATAACCCATTGTTAGAAACTGCCTTCATCAACCATTTTTGTCAAGATATAACCCATTGTTAGAAACTGCCTTCATCAACCATTTTTGTCAAGATATAACCCATTGTTAGAAACTGCCTCCATCAACCATTTTTGTCAAGATATAACTCATTGTTAGAAACAGACAGAAACTCTATCGTACATTTCATCTTTCATTGCATTAATTATTTTACAAACCAATTGTTCTTGTATCATGCGGCTCTCTATTAAATAACAAAATCCATTGCTAACACATGTTAAGGACATCATTTTGTATAAAAAAATATACGACACATAATATAAATCAAATAGCAAATGCAAAGAAAATAAGATCAGCACCAATTTCGCTAATTAAGAAGCAGCCACACTTTTAGTTATAGCCCGCCAAACTCTGGTGAAAGCAATGTGTGAACTTCAAACCCATTAAGCTTACTTGACAGAACATGAATTCAAGTAATGCACAATAAAGTTTCCGAATTTTCTCTCACCTAACACATGTGATATTTCATTGCACAATTGTTCTTTCACACCCATGAACTAAATTAAATACTCTGATGTCTAATACATATCCTTAAGTCTCAACCAATTTTAAGCACATAATTTTGGACACATAATTAAATTTAGACAATTTTATTTTCCGATTTTATTACGTGCAAAACGATGTTGCGACATACACATTTATTTTTATATAGCATAGTAATCGGGAATTATATTTTGCCCGCTATTGAACTCATTATTGAGCTATACTTACTTTCAAACATATAGCATTCTCTCAAACCCAAATTCACTGATTAGGAAGGACCCATAAATGGATGCAGTAAATTAAGGAAGCAGTCCACGAGTCTTACCAGAAGCGTAATGTATACAAGATTTTTTTAAATTAGAAATGTTTCGTTTTTTTTATATTTTAAACTAAAAGGCTTCTTAATAAAAATCTTCCAATTCAATTGCATTAATTTATTCATTAAAAACAAAAAAATAAAAAACTTTCATCAGAGCCAGTGATTTGGTCAATGTAAATTTAGGGATTTAATCGGATAAACATGTAACTTGATTACTAGTGTACATTTCTACAATTTAGTGAAAGCTCGACAGCAATACAAATTACAAGTTACCCCCAGCATCACAATTTCACCACAAAACTTCCACTTTTAACACAGAACGTTTCGTTTTTAAAGAACTATTTTGCGAAAAGATTTCCAATACACACTTATTTATATTCAATGATATGTTTAGTTTATTTGTTCATTATAGTTGTTTGTTTCGTTTGTCTGCTAAAGAAGGCTTTTGGCTGAAGCTTCCTTTTAATTGTCTTGTGTTTATATTCAAGCCTAAAAATACACGGCCTCGATATGAATATACTTCATTGGACTTGAAAGCAGGCAAACAAAAACGATTGAGCTATGGTCAGATGAGGCGACAGAAAAACTTCATGTCCGCTTCGAAAGTACAGACTTGTACACCTTTTTAAACAGTTGGCAGGGCATTGACCATCTAACAGTTCGAGTATTCAAAAAAAACAAACGCTAGATGAGCAGAGAAATAAAGCAGGCCATACTTTACAAGAATACCGTGTTATAGATTAACGATCAGCAATTTATTAAAGCTAAAACAAATATTGAACAGAAAAATACATCAGGGTAAAACACAATACAAACAAAATTACTTTTTTTAAAAATTATCCTTACTAAAAACATAGTCTTGTTGGGCTGGTCTAAAATAAATAACAGGATATAATCCCAAGCGTGAATTCTTTTGTCTTGAGGACGCTATGCATTTTCTTAACTACTTAAATAACATCTATTGTACTTTTGAGAGTATGGAAGTTGGAAGTTTACACAATGAAATGATCAAGTCATTTAAAGATGCGACTACACAGGTTGATCCTCTCTTGTTCACAGAACTAATGTCGTTATTTAAACAATGGGACTCAGGCAGGTCATAATGACCAGACAAATTTAATGTTTGGCTCATTAATCTCTGCTCAGAGCACTTGTCCTTCATTTTGTGAAACATAATTTATACATCTTATGTAATCCACATTATAAAAAAAGTCGGAAAGCTTCAGAAATCATACGAATTGCAAGGAGAAATAAGTTAACTTGTTCAACGAATTACGTCCTGTCACGATTACATCTATGGTAATGAATTTTTTTACAAGTTATTCTAAGACTTATTTTTAGGAAGCGCAGCAAACATTTTACAGACACAAATATGCTTATAAAACTGGCAGGAGCACAGATGATGCTATCTTACTATTTTCGGAGAGACTTTACCATCACCCAGACAGCCCTAAAAATATACCAGAGTGCTTTACATAGACTTCTCATCAGCATTTAACAGTAGCCAACTAAACCTTATGATAAAAAACATTTCCTCGTTAGGTGTGCTTTTAAATATTCAGGCTTGGATCCTTAATATTTAACAAATCACCCACCATATGTCACAATAAATGACCAATTATCTCTAACCAAAGAAATAAGCACCAGGGTGCCATAAGTTTGAGTGTTACCCCTGTACTGTATACATTTTACACGAATGATGTTCAGAGCTAAAGTGACACCGTTGCAATCATAAAACTTCCTGATACCCTCACGGTAAGCTCAATATCTAAGGAGAAGTGCTACATCACAACTTAGTTACAAGCTTTATCAATGAGTGCAATGATACTTTTCTTCAGCTCAATGTCTCAACAACAAAGTAAATGGGTATTGACTTCATGAGGGGGGAAATCAGATCACAGATCTAAACATATAAAAAACGTGTAGATAAAGTAGAGGCATTTACGTACTGAGGTGTAACGTTTAATTTAAAAGCCAACTTTGTCTGAGCACGGCAAAATGCTGTATAAATATTTCCAGCAAAGACTTTCCTACCTTAAAAAAAACTGCATGATTTCGGCGTAAAAACACGTCGTTAACTTATTATACATTAAACATTTGGAAAGCTACTCAATTTCAGCATTACCTGCTTTTGTGGGAATTCATCGTCTGATATTAAACACTAATAAGGCTAAGCAAGAAAGCTAATAACATAACACAAAATAAACCTCCTTGACTCAGGGAACTATTGGAATAAAGACGTTGCTGTAAAACAAAACCCATTTTGCATGATACATCCCATCCTCTTCATCTCAGATATTTAGGATAAGCCCGTTAGGGACGATATTTTTCTAAGGGCGATGACCGAAAGATTTAAAAATACATTTGTTCCCCAGTCTGTACGAATCTGCTAGCGTGCCGCCAGAAGTCATAAATTTAAATGAGAGCTAATAAGTCCCTGGTATGGCTAAGAGAACACAGAATGGCTTTTTTGATTTACTCATGAATAATTTAATGTAGATGTCTTGAATTCAAATTATTCTATTCATATGCTGAAAGTTTACAATGCAATATAAAAAAAAATATTTCCATTTGTTTGAATGCATAAAATCTTATTTTATCTTAGTAGTTATTTTTTTATAAATAATTAATTTTTATTTTTTAATATTTTTATTTTTATTTTTTAATATTTTTATTTTTATTTTTTAGGGCTATCAGCTTTAAGGATAACAAGAAAATATGCGAAATTTAATTCAAAAATACAGTTTTTCCCGTGGAAAGTTAAATGCAACCCATTATTTTAAAACTTCCTTACTATTTTGCTTTGAATCGGTTGTTAAATTAAATCATTTTTTTAAGTAGTATAAGTTTACATATATTTTTTATAATTTGATTGAACATTATCGTATTGTAATTATTGTATACATAAACTAAAATGGATTATAGATACGATATCTAAAAAAAAAGTATTAGTATTCCATTTACCTTATCATGAAAGATAATCCATATACTTAACCTAACATATCATTTATATATATATATATATATTGGAATATATCAACGTTTCCTGATTTATTAAAGCATTCAAAAACTATAATATAATTGAAAGAACATATTATGACATGGTATACATTTGACTTACCTTGACAAGGCATTGTCACCATTAATAGGATAAATGGCATACAACATAAATTAAAATTCATCTTTTTTCCATAAATTTTCATCTCAAAATTGTAAATTCATCAAGTTCGTTCATGCAGGACTTGGTGTATTCTCTGTTTAACGGAACACTTTTACATTCGCATAAACTGGCCAACAAAACAACATGGACTTGGGAGTGCATAATATATACAGTGTCCTCGGTTCTCATTGGTTAAAAATAATTAACAATTGACGTCACGTTTTGCTCCACTCTTTCAAGATTTCAAAGGACCATGCTAGACATGAGGTAACGTTATACAACATTTCATGGGCGTCTGCAGGTAGAGGCAATGTGGGGCACTTGCCCTCCCCCCCCCTGATTAATTGGATAAACAAATTTAGACAAAAATAGACACAAAATTTATTAAAGTAAAGAGAAAATAAAGAGAAAGTAACTAAGCTGATGTCCTGTCCGTTCGTTTACCATACAAATACGCTACAGTAAATTAAAACTACATTAAAACATTACTAAAAATTGTTGCCCCCCCCCTGGAAAGTCAATCGATTGTTTTGCCCACCCCTAGAAAGTTTTTTGCCGGCGCCCATGCAACATTTAGATAAAGAGGTAGGAGTAAACATCACGAGTTAGCAAATGTGCAACTACAACATTTATGTTGACAGACGCATGATATTTAAAGTAGGTTTTGTTGATTGTCTTGTTATGTCTCGTGATGACCTAAACGCGAACAATGGACATAACCAGATAAATATAATTGCGGGAGATATTTGGTTTCATGGGTTTCTAGACTGTAGGACATTGTTAGTATATTTTTTAATTTTTTTCTTTTAGTTTATAAAGTGTAAATCAAGTAGAAATTAATAACTTTCAAATGTGAAATAAAGACCAACATTTTATTTTATTTCTAATACGTGTACAAGGTCATTATAATCATTTAATCCTACAAAAATCACTTAAAATACAGCAACTGAAATATGTTTAAATGTAAAATAAAGTTTAAAAAAATAAAACACTAACAAAAATATTGAATTTGGATTTTTTAAATTATTTTATTTTAACACTTTAAAAAAAAATGTTAATAAAATGTAATTATGTTCAAATTATAACGGAACTGACAAAAAGATCATTGTGATATATAAAACGTATAAAATAAATAATTTAAATTTATACTTTTTACATTTTTTGTACAAATAAAAGAATTGTCTTTTTCAATCAAAATGTCTGAGGAATCAAAGTAAATGACGACTACGTCCACATGGTCAAGTGGGATGTCGTTGTTTGATAATAAGAACAAACACACATCATGTTAGGTTCATTTTAGTGTGCCACAGAAACCAAGCTGAAATGAGTTCAACTAACACAAGTAGATAGCAAGGGGGGCGTAAGTGTCACATGGTTACATAAACTATGGAAATAGTCTATGTCTTTTTTTTTTTTTTTTGTACAAACGTCATGTTCATATTTTTGATGGTTCTTTTTTTTTGATTGAGAGCTCCATAGATTTTATTTAACATGTTTATACTTAAATTCAGATATAATTAAACATCAGTGGCGTCACATGATATTTCGTTCAGCTAAACGTCAGTCCACGTGAGGTATGTGTTGAATAGCCTCACTGATCAGGGCCATAATTAATGTGACTGCAAGGTAGCAGTTCTTAGAGACAAGTGTCCCAACTTGCTTTCATTTTTTCTACATCTGTGGCTTTTCCTGCATCTTATTTTTTTCAAATGTTACACACCGTTAGTGTTTGATAATGTTAATAAGATTTCTCGTGTAAGTTTATTTGTCATATTAATTTTCAATTGTATATCTGGCTGGACATGAACTCATTGACTTTTGACCGAAAATAAATTTTCAAATTTAATTAACAAGAATTTTTGTTGTATAATGATGTTGTCTTTTGAATGTCCATATACTTAAGGCCGGCCCGACGGTTGCTGGCGCCCTGTGCAAGCTTAAAATTGGTGCCCCTTATCATTATATCATTTTTAATCATTTAAGGAAAAAAAACTAATTCGAAAATGAGTTTATTACCTATGTGTTTGTTTATTCTTTGCTCAAACGTTCACCCTACTCGAAGAATTCTTCCCTGTCCCTGTATGCAAATTAAGAATGCAGCTTTCATTGTATGAAAACGCAATGCATGAAAAGCGATTTTACGAAAAGTTAGAATACTGTGTGTCTCGAACCTTGACCTGAGGATCACACTTCACTTTAATAAACTAAATGCATTTAAATATTTACTGGGCGCCTGGGGTGCTTCAATGACCAAGGCGACCTGTGTGAAGACAAAGGTCGCACACCCTAAAGGCCGGCCCTGATATTCTAGTCTGATTTAGTTGACTATGGGTCCTCGAATTCTGTTCACCACTATATGTATTTGTGATGCATTGATTTAAGATATTTTTTTTCTAACCCTATAAAAATGGTTTGGATATTAAAGATGAAAAAATATTTATTAGGAATTCCACATGTTTTTAGTTTCTAACATTACTATGTTGTGTATCAATTTGTACATGAAACAAGAGTTGTACAAAAAGTGTATTTTTAAATTGTTTATTTTATTGGTTGTTTCATTTATTGATTATTTCTTTTATTGATTGTTTCTTTCATTGATTATTTCTTTAGTTGATTTTTTCTTTCATTTATTGTTTCTTTCTGTCGTCAATCAGTTTGTGTGACTCCGTTTTCTAGGGGTAGTTGATACTTTAAACACAATGTCACTGTACACCAGTACACAAGAATACATAAACACTGGACACAAGAGTTCTTTGCCGTTATTAATAATGAGATTAGTTATATAATGTACTACAATTTGATGTAAGCATCCTCCCATACTGGCTGTGGGTTCAGCTAACAAGTTTAGCCAAGTAACCACACATGCTACTCGGTTCAAAACACCACTATTTATAACTACTTCTGTTAACACCAACTAACAATAAAACTAACCCTGATCCAGTCGGCGTCCTACTCCACTCGCCCCCACCCTACTCTACTGACCAATTTCCCACCAGCACAGCAAACCCCCTTTAGTATTCCTACGGTTTTAGTTAGAACGCCTGGCACAAAACAGACGCTCAGGGATTCTAACACCTCGACGCTTTCATTGGTTGTTTCTTTCATTGATCTTTTTTTTTCATTGATTGTTTCTTACATTGATTGTTTCTTTCATTTGTTGTTTCTTTCATTGGCTGTTTCTTTCATTGATTGTTTCTTTCATTGATTGTTTCTTTCATTTTTTGTTTCTTTCAGTGGCTGTTTCTTTTATGTCTTCGATTTTTCTAAAAAAAGACAAATGTTTAAAATAGCTTTTATCATAACATCAGAAAAGAGCTTTCATTCTCACAAGTTTTAACCCCCCCCCCACCCCACTCCCCACCAAAAAAAAAACAAGTTTCAGTTATGGTCTTGTAATGGAAGGACATAGCCTAAACAATCTTAGTTAACACGATGAAATAATTGAACTCAAACTGGATATATTCGGTTTCAGGTTCATGACAAAATTCTGTACTTATGTTGGTTCTGTGCAATTTAGTTTCTGTTAACAACAAGAACATAGTCCTTTGAAAATAAAATAATAAAAATCGTTTTATAAGATAAAATGTAATTATTTACATTTTTAAATGAAGTTCTTAAGTTCCAGTGAAAAAAAATATAAAAAGACAAAATGTGAAATGAAATCTGACACATTTTGTGTGGATGCATTTATTTAACATATAAATGTATAGATTTTGTACGTTTTTTTTTTCTTCTTTTAATAAGGATTTTTAAAGTAAATATATTGAAAACAAAATTTCTGAGTCACAAAATTAGTGATTTGACAACTTGACTTAGACACAAAAAAAGGGTGAGGAATCTGTGCTGGGTTTCCATGCTATACAAAACCATTTATAATACTAATATGACTTTTGTGTGTATAAATGTATGTGACGTCATTTTTGTCAGCCTGTCAGTTTTCTTGGGTTAATATATTTAGTGTATAATTCCTCTAAGAACTGTTGGTTAATAAGTTTATGAGTGGTAAAAAGGAAATTTATCAGTGGTATACTGTTAGTGGAGCTTTTATATATCTAATATATTGTAGTTGTCTACTACTGGGCAATTTTGACATTTGTTTACAAAAAAGAATTTAAAAAATAAAACAAAAAATCATCAATAATATAAGCACCTAAGTAAATTAAAAGGAAATGTAATTCTTTTAGAATTAAAGAAATAGACTAATATTGTATAAAATTCAAATCAAATAACACATGACATTAATTCTGTTTTAAGCACCAATCAAAAAGATCGACCTCTTAATTCGTGGTGGGTAACTTGTTTATGGGTGTGGACGAATGCAAAGACGTATTGATGACAGAAAAGTAAGTTCAATACGTCTCAAACATCCAATAAAAGTTCACCTGAGATTGATTCCAGCGTATTCTACCACTTGATCTGCCCATACATAAATTGAAATTGGGTAAACTAAGCAACGTTTCTAACACTTTCACTGGACATAATGGTTAATTGTTTAAGTAAAAAAAAAAATAGTTTTTTTAAAAAGTTAAACTTGTTTTTTTTCTTTTTTTTCTGTTAGTACCTGCAATTTGCTGTTCTTAAACTTGTCATTTAATTTCAATTACAATAAAAAATAATTAAATTTTTTTTTGGTGAATTTAGAAATTAAATTATGTTAATGAACTTTAGTATGCATAATTTTTTTACACAGCAAAAAAAACATGAATAAAAAACTGTCGATTAGCACGATATTTATGATAATCATTACATAGCTGATTATTAAAGATCATCTTCTTTTGTAAAAAAATATTTACAGAAAATATATACGCCGTTCTTTCATAGAGTTACCTTAACTTGGAACTAAACGAACTATTTTAAGAGAGACAACAGTTTATTTTATTTTGTCATGATTTTTGTTTCAGTTACCGTACTTGAATAGTATTATGTTGGAGCACTGACATTTCAAATTTCCGTAATTACTCCTTTATCCTGTATATAAATTTATATTCAATTGTTGTTCCAAAACTTGAAAATTACAGTTTATTAAAGTTGCATTGTTGCATTTTTATTGCATAATTTTAAAATCTTTTTTAATATATTTAAATATTACAAAAAAATAAAAAAATTAATGGTTATAGTTCGTTTAATAGAAAAAAAAAAAAAAAAAAAAAAAAAAAAAAAAAATTAAAAAAAAAAAAAAAATAAATGGTTATATTTTTTTTAAAAAAAAAAAAAAAAAAAAAAAAAAAAAAAAAACTTATTTTAACAATATAACCAATTTTTGTTCACTGTGTCATAGACATTGTTTTTAAATAATAGTAAGCAATTTCAACAAAAAATTATTTGATTAGATTGTTTGAGTTATTTATACTTGGAGGAAATCGTGTTAGTTAATGATGCGATTTGACTTTTTTTAAAGATTTGACAATCGGACAAGTTCAAGAACAATATTGCAAAACCTTTTAAGGAAGCAAGATTCTGTAACATTTGTGCTGCCAAGGAAATTGTTTGTTTTTTTTCTTTCAAGCTCTTAAATGTGTCCTAAAAGAAATTAGGAATTTTTTGGATTTAAAAGAGTAATGCTTTTTTTAAAAAATTTTTTCCCATGAAACTTAAAGAAAGGTTTAGTAGCAAATACATAATATACCAACATACAAGAAAATTACAACGACATAGTCCTATTTGTATTCGTGTTAGTATTGGTTTGGGTTGTTAAGACAGGTAATCGACAGGTTACACTTCATATATCTTCTATCAATTATTCATGCATGCGATAATCTGCATAATTGCATCTATACATCAATTGATTTATCTGAATTATACCCATCTATACCATATAAGAATACGCATATCAAAAATATTGCATGTGGTACTATAATATATGTTGATATCAATAAAATTGCCTTCTTAACAAATGTGTTACAGTTTGAAAATGACTTTAACAAGGACAAGGATTACAACTGTTTAATACTGTCTCATATCAGCTTAATTGCCATCTGGTTTTATTACAGGTTCATTGCGATTAATGTTCGAGTAAAATAGTGCGCGCCTAATGTTCATGTAATAGATTTTGAATTGTAATTGTCCTTTTAAAACAACTTATTACATCTTTAGTGTCTGATCGGAGATGTTTATAAAAACACATTTTTCCTTTTGAGCCCTTGGCCCCTTCGTTTAACCACTCTTCTTTTCAGTGAAACGTTGAGAAATTACAAGTGTTAAAAAAGTCATATCAGGGTCATATAGGACATTTTTCTTCAAATTAAGTTAATAACATCAGAGCGCTTAGAGCATGCTTAAAAAGCAAGGATTAAAGTTTAATATCAGTAAACAATTCATTATCATCATCAGTAAAGTGTGTAGATACGCTCTAAATTAAAATATGGTACATATGTATTAATGGACCTCATCGTAATTCACAATATGGTACTTAGGCGGACAGAAGCCTTATTTAAATTACAATATAATACGTATGTCGATGTCGATGTTAGAGATCGACATCTCAAACTGAGAGGAGTTGGCAGAGGATCGATCCTCATGGCGGGGCATCGTGAAGGCAGGATCACTACATGCCGAGGATCAAAACAGGGCAGAAACAGCTGCAAAAAGAGCGACGAGGAATGCCGGTCAATACTGCTCCACCGCATTCGTGTGTGGGAAATGTAACAGAGACTGCCATTCGAGGATTAGTCTCACCAGCCACACCAAGAGCTGCAAGCAATAAAGATAATCTATCGTCTCCCGCAGACGGAAAGATGCCATACTGATACATACTGAATACGTATGTAAAGTGGTCTCAATTTAAATTATACTGTGGCGAATATGTACATAGTAGCCTCACTTTAAACTACAATATGGTACATATTTACATAGAAGTCTCCCTTTAAATTACAATAGTGTACATATGTACATAATAGTCTGGT
>CAXITT010001457.1:25543-45543 GCA_964033795.1 Lymnaea stagnalis
TTTTTTTTTTTTACTTTTAATTCTTTTTTTTTTTTTTTTATTTTTTTTTTTTTTTTTTTTTTTTTTTTTTAAATTGTTTAAATGGAATCTTTAAAAAATTTAATTTATTACACACAGAGACTGTAGATTAACAACTGTGTGAAACTGATTCGAATAATCGGTCAAAAAATGTATTACCATCACGATTATTGAAAGTTTCTTTGTACAAAGTATAAAAAAGACTTCTAAAAGAACTTCTGTCATCGGGCTCATCCCACAGAGGAAACTCTTACCTTTGACCTGTTACTTTGACCAGTGTTAACATTTGCATTCCTTCCCACCCAAATGATTTATTTAGAGAGGGAGAGGAAGCTGATAATAGAGGTAGTGACGTTGGAATCGATTGTTTAAAACAGATCGATGCCAGAAATCAATGAATTTACGATACTCTCAGGCAAAAAGACGGCAGGGACGTGTTTTATTATGATGAATGTATTCTCTGTCCGATACTGCTGGTCATCGATAATCGATGTCAGATGGATAAAATTATCGTGTT
This sequence comes from Lymnaea stagnalis, assembly GCA_964033795.1. Lineage (NCBI taxonomy): Eukaryota > Metazoa > Mollusca > Gastropoda > Lymnaeidae > Lymnaea > Lymnaea stagnalis. The sequence continues at coordinate 26,079 of CAXITT010001457.1, forward strand.
TGCTTTGTTTGAATGGGGGGTCGGTTGCGGCTGGTTTAAAAATGTCGCTAACTGTTGAGTGAGGGCATCCAAAAGTTCAAGTAAAAAACAAAATGTTGGATGTTGATGTGGTAAAAAATGTTGGTTGTTGACGTGGTAAAAAATGTTTGATGTTGATGTAACAGATGTTTCATTTTTAAAATGTAACATTCCCTCCGCGTATTTGATTTTGGTGTTATTTTTGGTATAGAGGCTATCTGGGTGTAAGGTCAAGGATGGGGCTAGTGAAAGGGAGGTCACGCAGTACCCCGGCTTTTTTTCTGTTTTTTTTTCTTTTTAGAAAAAGGCTCTACACCGGCGATACCAGAGGTTCTTAACCTATGTACAGCGCTGCAACCCATCTCGATTTAATATTTTACGTACCCTAACAATAAAAAATGAAGAAAAAAAATGCAAATAACTTTTGTGTGGGTGGGGTGTGGGTGGTTGGGGGGGGTATTCGTGCACACCTTGGACAATGCCTCCCGCAATTTAGAGCCCATGGCCTAGACTGACCTTTTTGGATTAACCAGTTCTGACCTTTGTAAAGGTTGGTAATGACCTTTGTGCGGGTTAGTACTGGTATTTGATGGGAGCATTGATAGATTAACGTGCAAGAATTTAGCGTTGCCGGCAATTTTATGTTCAAATATGGATCTCAAGAAATGACACTATTGAATGATTGTGCTGTTTCTTTATATGTTGTTTTTTTGTTGTTGTTGTTAACTCTCAAGATGCTGGCTGTTTAAGGAGATTGTGTTTAAAAGGGTTGCCTGTGATTCTTGTCCTGTTCAATATGTCCGTGTGTATGGCGTTCATGATCTTCCGCATGTACACACAGCTAAGGCATTTTTTGTTGTTGTTGTTGTTGTTGTTAACTCTCAAGATGCTGGCTGTTTAAGGAGATTGTGTTTAAAAGGGTTGCCTGTGATTCTTGTCCTGTTCAATATGTCCGTGTGTATGGCGTTCATGATCTTCCGCATGTACACACAGCTAAGGCATTTTTAGAAGAAAAAAAAACATTGTAAACTACAGGATAGATCTTGTACATATAACTTTCATAACTTGTAAAAGTAGCATTCGTCGTCTACAGGGGTGGATCCTGAAAACAAAAGAGAGGATTGCAAGATATAACCTTGTGTCAAAAATCTCTTTTTTAAGGTACTTTCCTTTAATATATGCGTCAATTAGATTTTTTTTTAGCACGGATACACCAGTGAGAGTTAGTACATAAACGGTGTGAAGAAAAAAAATAGATTCATACTTTTCGGCACAATATTCCCCTATGGAATCAATCAAGTACTCTCTCATTAGTTGTCCTCATTTTCCCCGTATTTCTAATATTTAAAAAAAAAATCTTTGTCGGCTAAAACATTATAATTCACAATAATGTTGAAACAAAATCCGTTGACTTCCTACAATTTATTGGAGTGCACACATATTTCAGTTTTGAAAAACCCAACATCCAGCGATGATGTATCGTTCTCTCCAGCGTGGCGAGCTCCAACTACTTAAATTTGTCTGCCGAGGAAGGCTCTTGGCCGAAACGCTCCCCTTTTATTGTCCTGTCCTTTCATGTCCGGCTTCAACAAACCTTGTTCTACTATTTCCTTCACACAACTTGAACGTAGTGCTTCATTTCTAATCCTTTACGTCTGCCAGTCTTACGTCCTTTTAACTTCTTTGATGTCCTTCAACACTCATATCCATGATATGGCTGATGGCTTTATTTTTTATATTAGAGGATTCTTGAAGATAGCGTGTTATTGTTGCATCCCCTCTGTCATTATTTCTGCCCTTGTGTTATGTTTTAAACCATTGATTGGACAAAGGCTTATACTATAATCTGTTTGATCCAGATTGTTATAGAAAGTAATAACTTAACTGCACGTCTGTGAAATATTCAATGTTTTGAAATGAAAGATATATACATTTTGGAATATTTAAAAAAAAAAAAATATGGTTAAAATTAATGACTGTATGATGAAACCGGGCTGAATAGCCTTTAACAATATTGCCTATGAAATAAACAACATGAAATATGACATTGTTTATGAATGATTTCAAATGTGTTTAATTTTAGTAATGGAAAAGGCGAATAGGCTCCACCCCCCACCTAGCAATATAAAGCCCCCCCCCTCCCCCAGAAACTAGGCATGTTTCTTTGTGAGATGTTCGTTTAACATCATTTCTCAGGAGATTTTTACTCCCTCCCCTACCCCCCTTTGAAGCTACAAGTTTTAAAGATGTCACCATCGCCCCAAAGCTTGGCTGGGTGCTGTACCTTAACAACAGTTCAAAGCTGTTACTGTTTCTTTTTGTGTTGCTTGAATAAAACACAAGCAGACACACACGCAAACACGCAAACACACACACACACACGCATAGCGGTATTAATCCATCGACCAGTCGATCGATCTCAGAAACACGACCTAAATCAATACATTGCAGTGCAACTCTATATTGCGATCTGGCGATATGCGCCAAAAGACGCCACTTGACTACAATTAGTATAGCATACAACACAGAACTTTGACCTTTCGACGTCAAATCATTTTAGTCCACATAATGAGGCCTTAATTTTGTTATTTTGTTATTTTTAATTGAAGATTTGTCAAGGTGTGTGCTTTAGAGTTTTACCATAGTACAAACGGTGGTGCCGTGAATCCTGGAAATAGCGAGCCTTGAAACAGCGTTTTCCCTGAGAATTGCGCTCGGATCGATGTTATGATCGTTCATGCTGGAGCAGATTACAGGACCGTGGCTGAAAATAGCGCACATTTTTTTGTTTCGGTCCCAAAGGTTTGCGCTAGTTCGTGTTTTCACTGTGTTACCATGGGGGTGATGTGACTTGTTACCATGGTGGTGATGTGAGGTGTTACCATGGTGGTGATGTAAGGTGGTGCCTTTATGGTAATGTGAGTTGTTACCATGGTGGTGATGCGAGGTGTTACCACGGGGGTGATGTGACTTGTTACCATGGTGGTGATGTGAGGTGTTACCATGGTGGTGATGTGAGGTGGCGCCCTTATGGTAATGTGAGGTGTTACCACAGTGAGGAAATGAGGTATTACCATGATGGTGATGTTAGGTGTTACCATGGTGGTGATGTTAGGTGTTATGGTGTGATGTTAGGTGTTACCATGGTGGTGATGTTAGGTGTTACCATGGTGGTGATGTGAGGTGTTACCATGGTGGTGATGTGAGGTGGTGTCCTTATGGTAATGTGAGGTGTTACCATGGTGGTGATGCGAGGTGTTAACACAGTGAGGGAATGGGGTATTACCATGTTGGTGATGTGAGGTGTTACCATGGTGGTGATGTGAGGTTGTGCCTTTATGGTAATGTGAGGTGTTACCATGGTGGTGATGCGAGGTGTTACCATGGTGGTGATGTGAGGTGTTACCATGGTGGTGATGTGATGTGTTACCATGGTGGTGATATGATTTGCTACCGTTATGGTAATGTGAGGTGTTACCATGGTGGTGATGTGAGTTGTTACCATGGTGGTGATGTGAGTTGTTACCATGGTGGTGTTGTGAGTTTTTACCATGGTGGTGTTGTGAGTTGTTACCATGGTGGTGGTGTGAGGTGGTACCGTAGTGGTGAGATGAGAGGTCCATGGCGTCCAGACGCAATGATTGTTCCTATTTTAGAAGATCTTTGAGGGCACCCTAAGTACGTGACGCCCCAGACATCTGCCCGAGTTACTGGTACTTTAATCCGGCTCTGCTGATGTGTCATCCGTTTTCCTGATGTTTCCCTGATATTTTAATGATGTTTTCCTGATCTTTTCATCTTTTCCTGGTGTTTTCTCGATGTTTTAATGATGTTTTCATGATGCTTTCCTTTGTGTTGTCTTACCACACGCAGAAGATGGCAGAAACCATTGGTGTTGGGAAGAAAGAAAGAAGAAGAAAAATAATAAGACGTCACCTTTATATCAAGCTGATTGTTACAATTGTAAAAGACAAACTATTCCTTGTGGACGGGGAAGGTCACCTCGGGGCAAATCCATCAGAATTTGATATCTCGCTCGTTACCCCTACCCCCCCCCACCTAACTATCCGAGTCCAAAATGACAGGTTAATAACCCATTGAGACAGGTATTTGGGGGGGGGGGCTTAAACCTTCGAACACCAGAGTTCTAAAGAATGCCTTGAACAGATGCCAAACATTGCCATATCTGATATAACAGCGTGCCGTGCTAACCCTGTCACGTCCCCAAGCTCAGCCTTTCTCAGTCTATTCAAAACGTGACAGTCACGTCCCCCAAGCTCAGCCTTTCTCAGTCTATTCAAAACGTGACAGTCACGTCCCCCAAGCTCAGCCTTTCTCGGTCTATTCAAAACGTGACACAAAACATCCGGAACCTGTTCTTCAGACGGTTCGTGATCTTCTCAAAGTTCTGTGGCAAATGCGATAGAAATACCAACACTCTTCATACCAGGGCTGCACACCTTGGGAAATGTCCCAAGATCTTGGGAATTCACTACCCCATTCAGGGCCAAAACTCACTTTTTTAAAGAAAAAATCGCAAAATACTTTAAAAAAAAAAAATCTCATATATTAACCACGACCTTGGGAAATCTTGGGAAATGTTTTTTTACCAAATTTATTTATTTATTTAGGCATTTTTATATAGCGCTTATCATAAAGCTCTAAGCGCTTTACAATTATTAAAACATGTAAACTAAGTAAATACAAATGAGACACTAGGATAGTAACTACTATTCTATAGAAACAATGAAAATGGCTATAAAACGAGGACACTTTGACACTTCAGGATCAACCCGAAACAGAAAATGAGGTAGGGCAAGGAGGGTGCATCACAGGTCATAGGCGGACCTAAACAGATGAGTTTTAAGGGACTTTTTGAAAATGGACGAGGTTTCACTATGACGTATATGGAAGGGGAGCTGGTTCCAGAACGTGGGCCCATGGAAGCAGAAGGAGCGTTCACCGATGGTCTTAGTTTTAGTTCTTGGGATTGAGAGGGTTCTACTGTCAATGGAAGAACGTAGTTGTCTTGTGGGGATGTAAGGAAGCAACAGTTCAGAGAGATAGACAGGAAAGTGAGGGTCAGTGAACGAGTTGAAGCAAAGATTGGCAGACTTGTATTTGATGCGAGAGGATATTGGAAGCCAGTGGAGTTGCCGCATGTGTGGTTGAATGTGGTCATGTTTCTTTGATTTAAAAATGAGTCTGCATGCTGAGTTCTGTGCCTTCTGAAGTTTTTCTATGTGGTGTTGAGGAATGCCAAATCTTGGGAATTAAAAAAATTGAGTGGCATCCCTGCTTCACACATTAATTGATGCTGCAGCTTATGAGATAGAAGCACATTTGAGTTTTATTTTTTAAATTAAAATCATTTATTTTTGCAAAAATTTGATTTTTTTAAGAATCCGGCTCCAAATGCTTTACCTCAGTAACCCGGTCATGGAAAACGCTTTTTACATACGTGCATTCTAGCAGTCTGGGGGTATGAATATGGGATTGTCCTTCAGTAAAATTAACTAGCAACATTGATCGCTCGTGATAGGGTGGTTCATCTAGGACAGACAAGGACACCTTTTTGGGTTAAGTTTCGACCCTTTTTTTTATTTTCTGTTATGGACAGCGCAGTAGCTTAGGGTGTGGAGCTATCACAAGCGGACAAAACACACTACAACAAATTTACCCAAACCATTCTATCACAAAGTGACCACACCACTCAATCACAAATTTACCAAACCATTCTATCACAAAGTGACCAAACCACTCAATCACAAATTTACCAAACCATTCTATCACAAAGTGACCACACCACTCAATCACAAATTTACCAAACCATTCTATCACAAAGTGACCACACCACTCAATCACAAATTTACCAAACCATTCTATCACAAAGTGACCACACCACTCAATCACAAATTTACCAAACTGTTCTACCACAAAGTGACCAAACCACTCAATCACAAATTTACCAAACCATTCTATCACAAAGTGACCAAACCACTCAATCACAAATTTACCAAACCATTCTATCACAAAGTGACCACACCACTCAATCACAAATTTACCAAACCATTCTATCACAAAGTGACCACACCACTCAATCACAAATTTACCAAACCATTCTATCACAAAGTGACCAAACCACTCAATCACAAATTTACCAAACCATTCTATCACAAAGTGACCACACCACTCAATCACAAATTTACCAAACCATTCTATCACAAAGTGACCAAACCACTCAATCACAAATTTACCAAACCGTTCTACCACAAAGTGACCAAACCACTCAATCACAAATTTACCAAACTGTTCTATCACGAAGTGACCAAATAAAGTGACCAAGAGTTGACCAAAAAATTCTACCACATAATGACCAAAACATTCTACCACAAAGTGACGAAATTATTTTTGCAACAAAGAGACCAAACCAGTAAAAGACAAAGGTTCACATTATTTTGGGTCAACATTTTGTTGTGCCAATCCAACAAGATTTAAACTCCTCCCTGATCGCTTTGTTATCAATTAGTCCGCACCCGATTGATCTGGATCGATTTCGCCCTAAGACTCAAGCGGCGTGTCACTCGTGACTGCTCCGTGACGACAGAATGGCGAGAACGTGGCTCTCGCGGCTATTCACCTTTATTGGCTCAGTGTCGACAAGAATGGTCGCACCACAATGGCTGCGAACACTGCGGACCACACGCGATTCGTCCAGACACGGGATATCTTTCTAATGTAATGAGCTCGACCTGGAATCAGTGTCTTAGAGATTAGGTCCCGGGAGTGTGTGAGAGACAACACTTAGAGAGTAGGTCACAGGAATATGTGAAAGACAACATTAAAAGCAGTGGTTCTCAAACCTTCCAAATGCCGCGACCCTGTTTGAGAACCACTGACTTAGAGAGTAGGTCACGGAAATGTGTGAGAAACAACACTTAGAGAGTAGGTCATGGGAATGTGTAAAAGACAATACTTTGGTAGTAGGTCATGGGAATGTGTAAGAGACAACACTAAGAGCAGTGGTTCCCAACCTTCCTGATTGCGCGAACCTGTATAAGGGTCGTTCGACTCCCCTCCCCCCCCAGGGGTCGCACCCACGGGTTGAGACTCACTGACTTAGAGAGTAGGTCATGGGAATGTGTAAGATACAACACTTGGCGAGTAGGTCATGGGGAATATGGGAGAGACAACACTTTGAGAGTAGGTCACTGGAATGTGTGAGAGACAACACCATTGTGCAAACAAATCAAAGACGTTGAGACAGACCACAAATAGTTATTAAATGTCAGTCGAGCTTCTCGTTCTTTTACATTTTTAAACAGTTTGATTTGATGGAAGGAGTTTTTTTACCCACCGTTAAGGTTTCGAAGATTCTAAATCTGTATTAAGATTTTGATCGTAGAAGGAACAATTCGTAACAAAGGATTTAGAAAAAAAACAGCTTGCAAAGAAGATCGATACCAAGGCTGATGATACCAACAATATTTAATTTAAATATTATTATATTTATGTACAAAAATTCAAATTCGAATACAGAAATTATAAATAAAAAAACTTACAGCAAGTCGTGAAGAAGGTACACTCCTCAAAATTACAAAAATTAGTTCACACAGACACACTTATATGATGTCTTGTATACACAAAAAAATCGCCCTCACTCTCGCTATCTGTCTCGCTCTCTCTACGAGTCTCAATTTTCACTCTATGTGTTAAGAGACCTGAAGGGCTTTACAAAAGGAATTAAACCCGAACGTTCTAGTGAAGAAATTCTAGAAATTGCGTCGCCTAATGGCATTTTCGAGGTCAAATAGAACGCGTTTCAACGTGAAATGAAGGATGGGTGTGGGATGACACAGCACATTAACTCGGTGACGTCAATATCAAGGCCCGTACTAAGGGGAGAAAAGTTGTGGAGGCTAAAAATAGCTCGATCTGAAAGTGAAAAAAAAATAGGCCAGGCCATACCTTAAATGTAACGGATTCATTGGACCAGGGGTGGCCAGACCTGTAGTAACTGAGAGCCATTTTTAAAATTTAAAAAAAAAATTGTTGAGAGCCGCATTGAAGCACTATGGGTCACGACCCCACATTGAAGCACTATGGGTCACGACCCCACATTGAAGCACTATGGGTCACGACCCCACATTGAAGCACTATAGGTCACGACCCCACATTGAAGCACTATTGGTCACGACCCCACATTGAAGCACTATGGGTCACGACCCCACATTGAAGCACTATGGGTCACGACCCCACATTGAAGCACTATTGGTCACGACCCCAAATATTGAAGCACTATGGGTCACGACCCCACATTGAAGCACTATAGGTCACGACCCCATATTGAAGCACTATGGGTCACGACCCCACATTGAAGCACTATGGGTCACGACCCCACATTGAAGCACTATAGGTCACGACCCCACATTGAAGCACTATAGGTCACGACCCCACTCGCAATAAAAAATTACTTTTGTGATTTATTTTTTTTTAAAATTACTTTTTATTCGAATTTAATGATTTAAATGCAAACTCTTCATGGCTTTTTTCATAGAGTCGCTTCAAATTGCTAGCGTTGTAATTTGCTAGCGGTGTCTGGCAGATGGGGCAAATTGGCCGACCGTCTTTATCGATAAATGCAAAGTCCTCTTCCCATTCTGGTAGAAAACTTCTATTTTCTTCATTATATTTTCGTTTCCTGCAACTTTTTGCCATATTTGATTTAAACTTTTAAATGATAAGTTACTAACTTTAGCAGGACTAACAGTAATGGTCAATACTTTGAAATGCGGATTTCACCGGAACCGGAACCAGAAATTTAACAGTTCACATCACCAACCAATCAGAAACCAATCGCTCTCTTCAACTTTTAACATTTAAATCAATCCCAAATTATTTTCAACCCTTTGTTTCAGTCAACCCTAACCCTAACCCTAACCCTAACCCTAACCTAACTTTCATGTATTTTTTATATTATATATTTCAAACGAAAAGTTTTAATTTCATAAATTGTACGCGAGCCGCAGTGTGGACACAGAAGAGCCGCATGCGGCTCGCGAGCCGCGGTTTGGCCACCGTTGCATTAGGCAATTACATTTTTTAAGTGACACGTCTTCAGCCACGCTGGGATCAGAAATAAAATCGCCCCCTGTCCGTCATTGGTGAGAGAGAAAAAAGATCTTCATTACTATTTCATTTTATTTTTTTAAGTCAAGGCACTCTTGCTAAAGACAGTGTAATGGAAAGCAAAATTATCGCCTGGGGCAAATCCTGACTCTGGGAGCCCTCTTCCGAAATAGTAAATGTTAAAACACATGTCTTGCATGAAAAATGACGATTTTTTTGGCACCCTCTGAGAACTGGGGCGGACGCCCCTTTCATACAGCCCTACTCTTGCTAAACTTTTATTCGGCAGGGTGAAAGATAAAAAAAAAATACAAGATGTGGTGATAGTTTACAAGCTATCTATTTCCTCATCATAAGATATCTGACAGGTCAGTATACATCCATCCATCAAACACTCCAATCATACATAACATTTGCTAATGTCTGTCCCATTTAATTCTAGGGCGTCATTTAAATGAAGAATTACAAACATAATCACATGGGGACAAAGTCCATCTATAACACTTTCCTCTAGCTTGTTGGAACAGCGAACTAAGTCCAGTACAACAACGCATTTGCCTCTATCAATAATTTGGAAATGAATCGTCCGCCACATATATTATGCCACGTAAGATCTGGTGTGGTCATGACGTAAGATCTTGTGTTGTTATGACGTAAGATCTGAGATCTGGTGCGTTCATGACGTAAGACCTTGTGCGTTCATGACCTAAGATCTGGTGCGGTCATGACGTAAGATCTGAAGCGGTCATGGCGTAAGACCTGGTGCGGTCCTGACGTAAGCGCCGGTGAGGTCATGGCGTAAGAATTGGTGTGGTCACGATGTCAGTTCTCAATCTCAAACTTCCCTGGTGCCGCAAGCACCTTCCTCTTGATGTCGTAGCGTCTGGCCAGTGGAGCCAGGAGCAGGATAATGGCCGCCATTACGGCAGCGAGGCCAAGGTAATGAAATGAGTAAGTGTATGTACCGCCCATATCGCGTAGTGCACCTGGAGATAGACAATTGGTTTTCTACCCGGTTAATGCTTTTCATGTTCGTTTGTTTAATCTTCAGGTTAAATCTTACATCAAACGAATCAACATACAAGAACTAACGGCTGAATGTAGGAATGTTGTGCAAAGGAATTAGGTGGAAGGGTGGTTGTTTGTGTATGGGGGTAGGGGTTGGTAATGATTTGAGTAATCCTAAAAATTTAATTTTAAGTATATTATTATTTCCTTTAGATATGATCCAAAAAAAATAATTTTACTTACAGGTATCCATCGCTATAAATATTAATAATATGATATAAATGTTTATTTAGCAATATTTAAATAAGCAATTGACTTGATATTATTTAAGTAACACACTTTTTTTTAAAGTTAAAAACATCATTAATAAACAATATTTCAAAACATAAAAAAAAAAAACATCGATACTAGACATTAAGAAACACCGATACTTGACATTAAGAGACATCGATACTAGAATTAAGAAACATCGATACTAGACATTAAGAAACACCAATACTTGACATTAAGAGACATTGATACTAGAATTAAGAAACATCGATACTAGACATTAAGAAACATTGATACTTGACATTTAGAAACACCGATACTAGACATTAAGAAACATCGATACTAGATATTAAGAAACATCGATACTAGACATTAAGAAACATCGATACTAGACATTAAGAAACATCGATACTAGACATTAAGAGACATCGATACTAGACATTAAGAAACATCGTTACTAGACATTAAGAACCATCGATACTAGACATTAAGAAACATCGATACTAGACATTTAGAAACACCGATACTAGACATTAAGAAACATCGATACTAGACTTTAAGAAACATCGATACTAGACATTAAGAGACATCGATACTAGACATTAAGAGATATCGATACTAGACGATACTAGACATTACTAAGCATTACAGTACACACATTCAGAAACACCGTCACAAACCACTGACCACAAATGGGGTAGGAGATTGACGCCCCTACTCCCGTCAGCCCGTAGTAGATCCCGATGGCAGACGGGAAGTTGTCTGCCCCCAGCAGCTCCAAGACGATGAGGGGCTGCATGACGAAGTAGGTCCCCAGGAACATGCCGTACACCACCGTCATGCCCAGGAGAGAGCTGTTGGCAAATAAAGTTGAATATTCTACTTTAAACATTGTGGGTGCAGAGTGCTTGAGTCATTGTGGGTGCAGAGTGCTTGAGTCATTGTGGGTGCTGAGTGTTTGAGTCATTGTGGGTGCAGAGTGTTTGAGTCATTGTGGGTGCTGAGTGTTTGAGCCATTCGAAACATTTTTTTAAAATCTCCTTGACAACATAGACTTTTTTTTTTAATTTTCTTTGTGAAAGTTCGATAAACAAAGGGAGACCATTAAAATAATTAATAAAGTATTTAGTAAAACTTGGTTACCGCTCTTTTCTGCAAATTATATTTTGGTATGTTTAGTAAGCATAATTGATAAGCTTTGGAGGTTGCACTTTTCAATACGACTGAAATGGTCGACCTGTTAAGACTGAAGTCAATTTTGCCTACTTTTAAACTGTTTTTTTTTTTAAATTGCAGTTTTATGAAAAAAAATAATAAAAGTTTTAAAATAATAATAATAGAAAAGAGGGAATGGATTATGGAGAGAATGAAACTAAAGAAAGGAATCAAACCAAAGAAGAGAATCAAACCAAAGAAACGATTGAAACTAAAGCAACACATCAAACCGAAGAAACGAATCAAATTTAAGAAACGAATCCATCTAAAGAAAGGAATCAAACCAAAGAAGAGAATCAAACCAAAGAAACGATTGAAACTAAAGCAACACATCAAACCGAAGAAACGAATCAAATTTAAGAAACGAATCCATCTAAAGAAAGGAATCAAACCAAAGAAGAGAATCAAAACAAAGAAACGATTGAAACTAAAGCAACACATCAAACCGAAGAAACGAATCAAATTTAAGAAACGAATCCACCTAAAGAAAGGAATCAAACCAAAGAAGAGAATCAAAACAAAGAAACGATTGAAACTAAAGCAACACATCAAACCGAAGAAACGAATCAAATTTAAGAAACGAATCCATCTAAAGAAAGGAATCAAACCAAAGAAGAGAATCAAACCAAAGAAACGATTGAAACTAAAGCAACACATCAAACCGAAGAAACGGATCAAATTTAAGAAACGAATCCATCTAAAGAAAGGAATCAAACCAAAGAAGAGAATCAAACCAAAGAAACGATTGAAACTAAAGCAACACATCAAACCGAAGAAACGGATCAAATTTAAGAAACGAATCCATCTAAAGAAAGGAATCAAACCAAAGAAGAGAATCAAACCAAAGAAATGAGCATAGTTTCTCAGTTTGAAAGACAATAGTGTTATTCACCAAGCAGAGAAAGTACATCATTTTTAATTTCTACTTATAATTTGTATTTGCAAAAATAATCCAACGTCTGAACATTTTTAAATTAATTTTCAGCTGATTAACTGAAATCATTATATTATATATATAATTGTCAGAAAAAAAATCGAAAAAAAAATAATAATAAATTAGTTTTAAAAAACAACAACAAGAGATCAGCAGAGAAATTAACAAAAACAAAACATTGTCAGTAAATGGTATTTTGCCAAGATCGAGTAAGAGGGCTAACTTTGACTACAGTGTGACGTACCTAGACGTGTAGAAAAACGGGGTCAGATTTCCCACGATGCCTACAATCAGTAGTGGCACTACACTGAGGCGGGTCGGGCCCACCAGGCGAAAGTTGATGATGACCCCGGGAAGCAGGTGCGCCGGAATGTCCAGGATGTTCAGCACGGAGACCAGAAACGCGCCTTCGTCCCTGGAGAGTCCCCTCTCGTCCGCGAACGCCGGCAGGTACGTCTGCGGGACCGCCGAGCCGATGGACGCGCACAAGAAAAATCCGCAAAGTAGCCAGAAGGTCAAGGACCTCGTCAGATGATTTTCCCGGCATCGAATCAGACATTTCTTGACCGAGTCGCCGCTGCATTTCACCGGCTGCTTCGACCGTGCTTTAGATTTATCAGGAGTCCCCGAAACTGGAGCGGATTCGAAATACTGCTTTTCATGCATTGAGCAGCTTTCGCCGTTTGCCGCTTCATGATTTGAAGTTAGCTTTGAAGATTCATTGAGTTCCCGGTCGGTTTTTGACATTGTTATAACTTTCATGAAGACTGAAACCGAGTCTGAACAATTTTTCGAGATATCTGATCCCTCTGCTTTTTCAGAAACTTCTATCCCCGTGACGTCAAATTTCGACCCGCTCAGCAGGGCCTCGTTGCGGTGATTTACAAACATTACAGTCTCTGGCATTCCAGACGCATCAGACGGACCACGTTTCTTGTAGGCGTCCACCGGCGTCAGCAACATGCTGAAGACAAAGGCGTGCATCTGTACCCCGGCCGTCATTAAAATCCCGCCCTCGAAGGCGTATTCGTCCAGCAGCCTCCGACACAGGAGTGGGAAGACCACGCCCCCTAAGCTGGCGCCACAGGTGCTGATGCTTGTGGCCAGGGCTCTGCGCTTGTTGAAGTACTGGGTGAGGGCGAGGAATGGCGCCCCGAACTGGAGTGCTATGGCGAGACCTGGGATCATTGGGAAAGAGGGGGGTAAAAAAAAATATATTATTACCTTTGAAATGGGGTTCATTATTTCATCCCTTATTTTAAACCAGGGCTGATGAGCCATTGGTATCGCAAGGGGCATTCGGATATTTATAGCATCATTCGCGGGCCATGAAAAAATCAGGGCCGGCGCCCCAGGCATGAAAAATCTTTACGCCTCCACCTCCTTATATATTATCATGAAATTAAAAAAAATATATGATGCAAATTAATACAATTAAATATTACACCACCGTTCATTATTTTTTGCGATTAGTAACTGTTTTAAGATGTAAATGTATCGATATAAAGAGTTATAAAATTATTGTTTCTGTTAGCTTTAAATTGATATTGGATTCATATAAATTGGCTGCACTACTTAAAGTTTTACAGTACCATACTTATAATAATGGATTGTTCAATATCATTTTATGCTAGTATGAAAAAAAAATCCTTTAATTTATTGGATTTTGATTTCCGCTGGCGGTCCAGCCCCCATTTCCTCACAGGCCTGACCATCCCCAACCCTGATTTCTTCTTCTTCTTCTATATCTTAAGGGCCCACGATCAATTTATTGATCATTTTGGCTCCTATGCATGTAGATGGGATTTGCAATGTTTCTGTTACTGGTGTTGATGAGGAATCATGCACTAGGGGTTTGAAGGCTTGAGGCAATAGACACAAATGTGTCTAGTGTTGTCGCCTCAACCGTTCCTTTTGAAAGATTGTTCCAGTCCCTGATTGTCTTGGGCAGGAATGAGCAGCTCCTATACTGGCTTCTTGCTGGTATGAGCCTGAATTGCCTGTCATGGCCTCGTCGCTGTCTATGGGGGAGAGGGACGAGTTTCTGTTTAATACTGGAACAGTGGACCAGCCCATTATTTATCTTGTACATCATGGAGAGCCTGGATTGTCGTCGTCGTTTCTCCAATGGTGACCAGCCTAGTGTTTCTAGCATGCTGCCAACACTAGAGGTATTCCTGTAGCGGTTTAGGACAAAGCGTGCTGCTCGTCGCTGGACCGCCTCCAACCTGTCAATGCTCTTCTGGGTAAATGGGTCCCAGACTGAAGATGCATTATCTAAAATCGGACGGATAAAGGCTTTATATGCTCTTTCTTTCACACAGGAGTTGCCAATCTTTAGATTTCGCCTTAAGAACCTTAGGGTCTTGTTTGCTTGGTTATATACATTGTTAATATGCTCGTCCCAGCGGACCTCTCTTTGAATGGTAACACCCAGGTACTTTACGGAGGAAACTTGCTCAAGAATATGGCCGTGCAGTTCGTATTGGTAGTGTAGAGGAGTACAACTTCTAGAGATTGATAGTGTCTGGCACTTGGCGGGGTGAAATTCCATGTCCCAGCTCATCTCCCACTCAGCTAACAGATTAAGGTCCTGTTGTAGCTGGTCCTGGTCAGATATGTTGGCGATCGTCCTATACACTGCTGTGTCATCTGCGAACAGTCTTGCCTGTGATGTCAGTTTATCGGGTAGGTCATTAATGTATGCTAGGAACAAACAGGGGCCCAGGACTGATCCCTGGGGGACCCCTGACTTCACATCGACAAAAGCTATTAAGTCTTGGTTAAACCAACACTGGTATGAGTACTAAATGGTGAAGCTCTTATCTTCGTATCCGACTATCATTGATCGGGAAGTCATTGGCAATGATACTAATTTGAATAATTCTTCAAGGTGCAATTTTAAAAATTGATGACAAGGATACTATATCGAAAATTTACTAATTATTATATTTTTTTTAACAGTGAATAAACTTTAATATTGAAACTGAAAGCATGTGCTTAACTAACAGGATATTACCGAAGAACACGCCCTGTGTTAAACACAGAAACTCAATCCGATTGAACCAAGCGTTGCCGGCCACGCCCAGAACGAGTAAGACGGAGCCAATCAGACAGCACGTTCTTGGGGACGTCCTCTTAACAAGAATCGCCATGACCAATGGAGCTGAATAGGAAAAAAAAAATCAGGATCAGAATAAACATGGAAGAAGTTTTGATCACCTTGTAACGTAATGAAAATATTATATAAGTAACACTGTCTTGGAGATAGCACCAATCCCACCCACCCCCCCCCCCCAAAAAAAAAATTACAAAAAAACAACAACTAATGTGTCGCCCAAAAGCCTTCTTTGGCAGCAACGAAACTGAAAAACTTGTAAAGTAATGAAAAAATTATAAAAGTAACACAGTCTTGGAGATAGCACCAATCCCACCCCCCCCCCCCCCCAAAAAAAAAATTACAAAAAAACAACAACTAATGTGTCGCCCAAAAGCCTTCTTTGGCAGCAACGAAACTGAAAAGTTAAATAAAGAAGGACGTTAGATGAACTTGGAAGAGAAGTTGGGGTACTTAGAATTATTTGTTGATTAGCGGTTCTTGGTGTATTCTCGGAATGAGAAATAGCTGAACATGGCCACCAACATACAGGTAATACCATTAAACACTTTCTAGATAATAATAAAGCTTATTTGAAAATCAGCTTAATCCCCAAAGGCTCAAAGAGTGGTACAAAGTCATCCATGTTAAAAAGAAATGAAATAATCTATATTTTACCACATTGAAATGCAAAACGCAACATTAAAAAACTACATACGAGAATACCCATTCTAAGTCTTTCATCCCTTGCAACCATAAACAACACAGTCCACTTTATATCTAGGAGATACTAGTTAGCTGGAAAAGATGGTAGACAAATTCACCCCAACAGGTGTTTGGGAAAAAGATATGTTTTCAAATCGGTTTTGAAAGTCTCCAGTGTCTGGCTGTTTCTGAGAGCGACAAG
Organism: Lymnaea stagnalis; assembly: GCA_964033795.1. Classification (NCBI taxonomy): domain Eukaryota; kingdom Metazoa; phylum Mollusca; class Gastropoda; family Lymnaeidae; genus Lymnaea; species Lymnaea stagnalis. Next base: position 42,657 of record CAXITT010001457.1, read on the forward strand.
AAGGGTGTTCCAAATTGTTGGGCCAGAAAATGCGAACGTGCGCCTTCCGTAAGTCTCCAGGCCAACATGTGGTATCGAGAGTTTGCCACTATCGGATGATCGGATTTGTCTATTTGGTACATAAGGCGTCATGAGCGCTTTGAGATAGGACGGCGCCAGGTCATGCAAGCGGCGGTGGCACAGAGTTGCAGTCATGTACTCTATGCGAGCGCGGACCGGCAGCCAATGCAACTCTCTCAGAAGGGTTTTAGCATGTTCACATTTGCGTTTGCGAAAAACAATGCGATAGCCATGAGACCATCAAACATACCCGTCACACCATCAAACATACCTATGACACCATCAAACATACCCGTCACAACATCAAACATACCTGTGACCATCAAACAAGTTCGACAGGCGTGTGACAAAATCAATCATACCTGTAACACCATCAAACATACCTGTGACACCATCAATCATACCTGTAACACCAATCAAGCATACCTGTGACACCATTAAACATTCCCGTCACACTATCAAACATACCTGTAACACCATCAAACATACCTGTGACACCATCAAACATACCTGTGACACCAATCAACCATGCCTGTGACACCATTAAACATTCCCGTCACACTATCAAACATACATGTGACACCATCAAACATACCCGTCACACCATCAAACATACATGTGACACCAATCAAGCATACCTGTGACACCATTAAACATTCCCGTCACACTATCAAACATACCTGTGACACCATCAAACATACCCGTCACACCATCAAACATACCTGTGACCATCAAACAAGTTCGACAGGCATGTGACACAATCAATCATACCTGTAACACCATCAAGCATACCTGTGACACCATCAATCATACCTGTGACACCATCAAACATACCTGTGACACCATCAAACATACCTGTGACACCAATCAAGCATGCCTGTGACACCATCAAACATACCCGTCACACCATCAAACATACCTGTGACACCATCAATCATACCTGTGACACCATCAAACATACCTGTGACACCATCAATCATACCTGTGACACCATCAACATATCTGTGACACCATCAAACATACCTGTGACACCATCAATCATACCTGTGACACCATCAAACATACCTGTGACACCATCAATCATACCTGTGACACCATCAAACATATCAGTCACACCATCAAACATACCTGTGACCATCAAACAAGTTCGACAGGCATGTGACACAATCAATCATACCTGTAACACCATCAAGCATACCTTTGACACCATCAATCATACCTGTGACACCATCAAACATACCTGTGACACCATCAAACATACCTGTGACACCATCAAACATACCTGTGACACCACCAAACATACCTGTGACACCATCAATAATACCTGTGACACCATCAAACATACCTGTGACACCAATCAAGCATACCTGTGACACCATCAAACATACCTGTGACACCAATCAAGCATAACTGTGACACCATTAAACATTCGCGTGACACCATTAAACATACCTGTGACACCAATCAAGCATACCTGTGTCACCATTAAACATTCATGTGACACCATTAAACATACCTGTGACACCAATCAAGCATACCTGTGACACCATTAAACATTCGCGTGACACCATTAAACATATCTGTGATACCATCAAGCATACCTGTGACATTATCAAACATACATTTGACACCATCAAATATCTCCAGCTTACCTGTGACACAATCAAACATATCTGAGGCACCAGTCAAACATACCTGTGACACCATGGAGCATGTCTAACATGCCTGTGACACCATCAGACATGTCCAACATACCTGTGACACCATCAGACATGTCCAAAACACCTGTGACACCATCAGACATGTCCAACATACCTGTGACTCCACCAGTCATCTCCATGACACCAATGATGAGCGACGTTTCAGACGACGACGAGCCAAACCTTGACTGGAACTCCACGAAGAAGATCCCCAGAGATTTGAGGTAGCCGATCAGAAGGAACTGAATCCCAAAAGCGGCTGGAAGCAATGATAACCTGATGAATGATCTCATCGTGTAACTAAAGTGAAGAGCTCAAGGCAAAATGATGAATGAAAAATTTCGACACAGTGAAACGCATTGGACAAGTGTGTTGTTTTTGTTTTTTTTTTATTTAAAAAAAAAAAAAATATTAAAACTGGATTATTCTATAAAAACATGAGATTTGTTTGGATTTGTTTATTATTTTAATTTTGACAATATTCCGTTTTTTTTATAAGCAAAATGAAAAAAGAAAAATTTCGACACAGTGAAACGCATTGGACAAGTGTGTTGTTTTTGTTTTTTTTTTATTTAAAAAAAAAAAAAATATTAAAACTGGATTATTCTATAAAAACATGAGATTTGTTTGGATTTGTTCATTATTTTAATCTTGACAATATTCCGTTTTTTTTATAAAACCATTCCTTAAACTTTATTTTCAAACCGGAGAATTGGAGTTTCAAAATACTGACTTAAACAATTAAATGGAAGATTTAATAATAATTGCTTTTGGATATTCTAACTTACATCCATTAAAGAAAAGTTCAGTATATTTTTTCCCTTAATTATTGGGTAGGCATACTCACCAATCATTATCACCCAGGAATATCCTTCATCAACAGGGTTGAAAGTTGGCACAGATTTCTCCCCACTCGCCTCATCATCATCATCACCATCATCATCATCCTCTTCGTGTTCTTCTTCACAAGACCGTGTTGTTGAAAGGTCCTCACTGTGGTGTGCCACAATGCTCTCCTCCTCGGTTTTCGGTACCGTGTTTACATTGCCACGGGCTCCAAAGGTTCCAGTGAAGAGATAGGGGTGTTTGAGAGTTTCATGGCTTGAATCATCTCTGGCTCCGTCAGC
>CAXITT010001457.1:50543-81752 GCA_964033795.1 Lymnaea stagnalis
AGATCTTTCTTAAAGGTTGGATTTTAAAATCAATATTTCAGAGACCATTTCCTTCAAATATTTTTTCTGCTGATGGTCCAGCTCAAATTGACAGATCAAATTAGCAATAATTCTATGACTAGGAAATGACATTAACATTAGTCCCATTACAGTAGAAGTTCTCCAAACGGGGTCAGGGGTTCTGTAACTCCTTGGGGGTAAGCATAGAAATTTTTAATCTAAGAAAAAGGGCAACAGGAGGGGGGGGGGGGGGGGGGGGGAAGCAAAAAAAGCTCCTCATTTGATATACCCATACTATTTGATTAAACACAGAGGACACTCCTCACTTTTTCCCTGAAAATGTTGGGTACAGTAAAATAGTGTGGGAATCACTGGCCTTCAATAATCTTCAGCTCTAAATCAAAATTATTATTGGTCACCTGCACCACTAACTGAACAGAAAGGAGCCTGCAGGAAGGCTCCTGAGAAGTTAAAGTGGTCAAGACATAACGACAACTAATGTACAGACAGTGTTATATCGTCTAGCTGACAAAATACATACACATCTTAAATGTTCAAATCATTGGAATTTATTATTTATTTGAGAACTGAAAAATTATTTTTGACTCAAACTCAAACATACTTCAGAGTTCATGTTTTAAAAAAAAAGAAAAAAAATGTACATCACTGGAAACTGATGGACTTGCACAATTTAAGAATATTCTCAACATCATTTTTAAAACAAACAAAAAAACATTTAATTTAAAAAAAAATCTTTCTGTTCAACTCCTGTAAATAAATATTTAACATTTTAAAACCTCCTCCGTATAAATCTGCGGTTACTCTCATACCATTCTTGGTCATCCCCCCGCCCCCTCCCCCTGATCAGGGGGGGTTCTTAACCTTTTTTTGACCGTGCACCCCCCCCCCTTTTGCCAGTAAGGTGAAGGCCCCAGGTTTAACAGCCCCTCCCTTAGAGGACCCCCAACATCCAACGTGGCACACACCAAAGTCAAGGAATGCCACCAAGTCATTCATGGTTAATATTTTTTTTTTATATACAGAAACAATAAATATATAAATCCCACCGCATGTTCGTTCATCAGAAGCCGAAGAGGAAAATGATCAGAGGCAATACTGTATGTTCTCATCACCGGTTTGTTCAAGCACACATCATTGAATAACATAACGACAGATACATTGCTCTCCACATAACCACATACGGTGTGCTGAGGAACTTCTCTAGACACAACGGCATAAATTGTGCTGTGAAACCTCTTGTTCAAGCACACATAGCATGAAACAACTATGGCAAATACATTTCTATCCACGTAACCCTGTAATGGTATGATGAGAAAAGTCTATCCACATAACCACATTCAGTGAGCTGAGAAACTTCTTGTTTAGCCACACATCATAAAAACACCAGCTACGGCAATGAATTTCTCTCTGCAAAACCACATATGGTGTGATATTAAGCTATGTAATAGATTAGTACGTTTTTGCAATAGGCTCTATCAACTAATTTTTTATATAGATATTTAAGAAAATGACATTCCTTTCAAAATACATTAAAATTTATTATTTGGTAGTACCAGTTTTTAAGGACAGGATAACTTCGTTATACCAAAGCAGAAAAATAACAGTGAATAACATAATGAAACGGTGAATAACATAATGAAACTATGAATGACATAATGAAACTATGAATGACATAATGCAATGGTGAATGACATAATGAAATGATGAATGACATAATGCAAAAGTGAATGACACAATGAATCGGTGAATAACATAAGAAACGGTGAATGACAAAATGAAACAGTGAATGACATAATGAAACGTACTTGCTTTTGAGCAAGAAAGAATATTCAAAGTACAGACTGAGAAACTATGGCGGCATATTTCATCTTTTTTGGTGTGTGCATAAAACTAAATGATCACAAACTGGCCGCAGAAAAATAAAAGTTTGCCCGTTAAAAAAGCAACATTCCTTTTCATATGGTTAGGATTCAAAACAGCGATTTACTACTTTTGTACCACTGTTGTACTACTTTTGTAGTATAACTAGGGTTAACAAAAGTTCATTTTCTCTTGGGTTAGGAACAAATAAGGAATCACCACTTTAGTAGTGGTTATAGAGTAAAATTTTAGGTAGGGTCAAGGACACTTTATGAGAATTTTCAGTAATTTACCATAAATTTTCAGTAATTTAAATAGAAAGGAGATAAACAACAATTGGTGCTCCCCGCAGAAAAATACAGAACATATGGCATCGGCCTAATGCTGCAATGCCATTAAAATAAATCTACACAATTCTGGTTTGTTCACAACACATGCAACAATGACCCATCAGTATGGTGGAAGTTCAGGTGGCTGTGTCCACCACAACGGCATATCACCAAACACTACAAACGTACACCACCATTCACCACAACAGCATTTATCTTTCATCTGGTTGGAATGAGGCACAAAGAAATCTGGCCACCATCAAAATGTCAACAGGGAGATGAGAAAACATTGACAGATGTCATCAGCGAGGTGAGAAAATACTGACAGATGTCATCAGAACGATGAGAAAGCCTCGACTACTTAACATCCTTAAATATCATGGGGAGTGAATTTCATAATTCTTCATAAGTGCTTCTTTCATGACACATCCAGTTTGTAAAGTTGGAAAAAACAAATTAATTAGCGAATCTTGCAGCAAGTCCTTTCAAGTTAACCAAAGAAATGATCTCAGCAAGTCTTTCCGAGGACCGACAAGCGTTCAATGATTCCAGGTTATCCTCAGAAGTGCAGTTTCTCCGAGCACCACAGACAGTTGTAGTTTGAAATATTTGATAAGCTTCAGGAAGACTTTGCAAAACTTCACACATTATTAAAAGAAACTGACCAATGGTGGGGACAGTAAATGACAACTATGCACCAGTCTGTGTCTTTATTCCCCAACAGCCGGTATGTGATAAAGACTTTGATATTTAGTTTCTCGATGTCCCCCCCCCCAACAATTAGCCATGTCATGGAAAAACGTATATTGCCACTATTTATTGATAGTGTTTATGTTGAGGCTCTGCTTATAGTGTTGTAGGCTGGGGGGTTGTCGTGAGTTTGTCTGTATGTGGCGCCACCATTCAGCGCCGATCTGTGCGTGGCGTCTCCGTTGGGTTGACGGGCAGAGCCCGTGTCGTCCGTCTCGTCTGTGCTGTCCTCCTGTTTACTGTAGTAAACTTTGGCCTTGTTGACGGGGGGACCTGAAGGATTGGTAATAAAATCACTCCATAAACAAAGTGTTTTGGCTTATCATTGGAACTGTTAACATGGCATTTTATGTTGTTTTGAACGTTGTATTATACGTTGTTTGGAACATGGTATTATATGTTGTTTTGAACGTTGTATTATATGTTGTTTGGAACATGGTATTATATGTTGTTTTGAACGTTGTATTATATGTTGTTTGGAACATGGTATTACCAAAAGATAAAGTTCAATTGTTATAAGCACAAAAAAGTTTTTTGTTTATCCTCTTAACTCTCAACTACAGATAAATATCTATATATTTTTGGGGTGGTCAACTTTATTAAGTTTGCATGACACTATCAGAAAAATGTGTATGAGAGCCAAAGGGATTTTCTTAAAGCGTATCAGTCGACATTAATTTATTTTGTATGGTCATGAGTCGTACAAATTGCTTTTCCAAAAGTTAAAACTACCTTTTTTTTTCAAGCTAACTCTCTCACGGTATAGATTGTGTAACTTAACATTACCGGTAATAAGAGTTTGAACTTATTTGAATACTCTCTGCGGGTCTGACCCAACGGGTCTACTCCAGAGTGGGTCATAACATGAAAGCATTGCTTCAGTTAATCTAAATTATCATCTTAATGACCAAATGTAAAATTGATCACTAATTAGCGTCATTTCTGTCACTAAAGGAGTTCATCGATGGCTGATTTCTATGCAAGAGAAATACTTCAGGTGTCTTGTGTTTAAATTGTTATAACTGTAAAACATTGTCTAGGTTAAAATATGTATTTACTTATGGGTTGAAAATGAATATGTACAATGTAATCAAAAAACATTTCCATTTATTTGAATCAATAAAGATGCTTATCTTATCTTATTTTATCTTTAGTTATTAACAGTCTAGATGTATATTTCTTCCTACAGGTTCCCTGATACAAAAATTTTGAGTCCACAAAATTTCATTGTATTTTTAAAATTAAAACGTAGGGACATACGCTCACATCAACACCAACTGATGCCGACAGTAATCGGGTCGGGTTTTTGTTTCTGTGATGTAGCCCAATGGTTGAAAGGACACTACTTACCCAGGTAGCTGAGGAACACAGGTAGGAAGATGAGGCCGTGGGTGGCCCCAAACACGACAATGCCCAGGTACATCCTGAAGTAGAATACCTGGAACAGCTGGGACTTGGAGAAGCCCAGCATGATGATACCACCCAGCTTGGTGAGGGTGATACCACTCAGGACCTGAGGATAAGCAGGGGGGGGACAAGTTATAGGAGCGTGTGCCTGGCTTTCATCAGTGACATAACAAGAATTTTATTTTCTGGTGTTAGTTGATGTATGCTGGTACAAATTTATAGGGGGAGTTGATGAATGGTGGTACAAATTTGTTGGGGGAAGTTGACGTGTGATGGTACAAATTTATGGGGTGAATTGTGAAAATTTTCTGCTACTTTTCTTCTTTATATATTTCATTGTTGTTCATCCTTTCCACGCGAAGATGACCAAGCAATTTTGACTTGAGTAGTAGCCTTGAGTTGAGTTGTTTAAAGTGAGGTAGAGTTGCCGAAATCATCACCCTCTCATCCTTCGTTATCATCCAATGGCAGGACTTGGTCAAGACGACTGGAGATAGACCAGCAGATGACCAGCAGTGTGTCTTTCAGTGTGCTCTTTATGCATTCTATGTCACATGAGTTGCAAACCGACAACACATTCAACAGACAAATAAGTCTCTTACCGAGCTTCCCATGTGAGCCAGGGCCTCTTTGGCTCTCTCCTTGCGAGTTGGTAGGACGCTGATGGCAAAAGCTCGGATGATGTGTGAGCAAAACTCGACGGATATTCCAATGGCCTGGGATTAGAATTTAAAAATGGATATTTATAATGGGTTCAAATGATCAAAGACACATCACACTTTATATTGCTTTCTTTTGATGCAACTGAGTAACTGAATTCTGATCTAGCTAATTACAACCCAAAAATGCAAGTCTAGAAAGCACAGCGACAGCCTCCATGCTCCATTTGTACACCACTTTCCAGTAGCAGGTAAATAAACAACCGAGGCTAATGGTAGTTATGGATGCCACGACCTTCAGGTTAGGCATAGGTGTCAACCAAGATGGCGGCCATTGAGAAAATATTGGCATCCATACTCACCATTTACCACAACCGATTTCCCTCCAAATTATCTCACTTTATGATTGACAGTGTCAGCCTGGTCAACTTAGCTATGCTGTCTCATGCAAACTGTTCATCAACTTAGCTATGCTGTCTCATGCAAACTGTTCATCAACTTAGCTATGCTGTCTCATGCAAACTGTTCATCAACTTAGCTATGCTGTCTCATGCAAACTGTTCATCAACTTAGCTATGCTGTCTCATGCAAACTGTTCATCAACTTAGCTATGCTGTCTCATGCAAACTGTTCATCAACTTAGCTATGCTGTCTCATGCAAACTGTTCATCAACTTAGCTATGCTGTCTCATGCAAACTGTTCATCAACTTAGCTATGCTGTCTCATGCAAACTGTTCATCAACTTAGCTATGCTGTCTCATGCAAACTGTTCATCAACTTAGCTATGCTGTCTCATGCAAACTGTTCATCAACTTAGCTATGCTGTCTCATGCAAACTGTTCATCAACTTAGCTATGCTGTCTCATGCAAACTGTTCATCAACTTAGCTATGCTGTCTCATGCAAACTGTTCATCAACTTAGCTATGCTGTCTCATGCAAACTGTTCATCAACTTAGCTATGCTGTCTCATGCAAACTGTTCATCAACTTAGCTATGCTGTCTCATGCAAACTGTTCANAGACCATGTTCAAGATGGAGTCTTTGAGGATGGTCAGGTACTGCTCGTAGAACAAATAGAACACCCTGTTGGGGGGGGGGGGGGGGGAAAGTAAAGTTATGCCATACATTAAAATAGGAATAAGAAACCAAATGAATGCTAGGACTAACATTGATCATGTTTTGTGTGAGTCTTAAAAATTGTATCTTAGTGTGTTTTTACTGCCGGTGTAGTCAGAGCCATCTGATGTAGTCAGAGCCATCTGATGTAGTCAGAGCCATCTGATGTAGTCAGAGCCATCTGATGTAGTCAGAGCCATCGTGTGACATTTAGACACCACCCACACCCCTTTTGGTTTTGTGCCCCTTGCATTCAAAGTTGATAGTTTAACTATATTTTCCACAGCACACATTGGGGCCCTGAAATATCCGAGGCCCACTACAGCCCCAGGGGTTGCAGAGTTCACGCCATGGCTCTGGCTGTAAGAAATGAAGCCATTTGTCTAAGGATTAAAGAACAAGCAGTAGAGGGGCTTGTAGACTTCTGAAACACTATATCCAAGTCAGAACTATTTGAGATCCTGTCTGTTACTGTAATTAGTGTTGGGCTATGCTGTCTCATGCAAACTGTTAATGTCATTAGTGTTGGGCTATGCTGTCTCATGCAAACTGTTACTGTCATTAGTGTTGGGCTATGCTGTCTCATACAAACTGTTACTGTCATTAGTGTTGGGCTATGCTGTCTCATACAAACTGTTACTGTCATTAGTGTTGGGCTATGCTGTCTCATACAAACTGTTACTGTCATTAGTGTTGGGCTATGCTGTCTCATACAAACTGTTACTGTCATTAGTGTTGGGCTATGCTGTCTCATACAAACTGTTAATGTCATTAGTGTTGGGCTATGCTGTCTCATACAGACTGTTACTGTCATTAGTGTTGGGCTATGCTGTCTCATGCAGACTGTTACTGTCATTAGTGTTGGGCTATGCTGTCTCATACAAAAAGCCTCAGTGCAGAAATCTTGCTTTGCCCTTCTAGCTGGTTTCTTGAAACACCCTCATTGTTCCAACTCTATTTACTGACTCATGGACACCTTATGTGTCTTATGACTGCAGCTTCAGCAACATAATTTTAATTTCAACTTAACTCTGATGATTTGTAACTACCCTATTTTTAGTATGTGTATACCCTATTTTTCACCAGTGAAGATAAGAATTAACTCCAAGATTAATGTGATCAGATCTTAAGTTTAACATTTCAATATCATTGGCCATCTAATAGAGTCCCTTTTTGTGTGTGCGTTTTTATTACCTGTAGGGAAACACCTTGCCTTGACGCCCGCTATGCTGAAGTGTGCTGGTTATGTTGTCAGCAATCACCCTGGCTTCTTTCAGAGCGTTGATGTAGTCAGCCGATGTCTTGAGGATGTTGTGGTAGGTCATGAAGTAGGAAGCTGAAGAAAACAATGTCATACTTGACGGACTGCCAGCTACTTAAATGGCACACACATCTGAAGGGTGACATGCATGGATAGCCTTGACCTACTGACTGGTTAAATACTTAATGCAAAGAAGAGTGAGCGCTCATTTAATTATTGAGGGGGGGGGGGGTGCAGCTGTGAAAGAACTCCCCTCCAACATGTGTCTCATTGTTTGGATCCTTGAACAGCTGAACACCGGAACCGTAGGCCGCATGGCCACTGTGGACGGCAACAATCAACATTAGCATAGGCAAATAAATATGTAGACAATAATAGGGGCATTTACATACATGTTAGGAGAAGCATCCACGTACACAGGAGCCTAGAAATCTTAGTACACAAGAGTAGAGGCATTAATATATACATAAGAAGAGCTTTAAGGTCCTATCTGACATATCCCTTTTTCTTGAGAAGATAAGTACATAAAATTAATATAATTTTTTTTTTTACAATTTAGATTTACTTTGGCCCCTGTGAATCAACCAATGAGATTACATCCCTTTTTTTCACATACTATCTTATGATTGCCCTGGTCAGTGTTAATCTTGACTTAATTGGCCAGCGAGTCCATCCCACCCAGCTGGAGACCAACCAGACCAAATCTGAAATCCTACTCTCTGGACACAAGGCAATATCGCAGCACAAGGCTGTCTAATTAAATGACAATTTTCAATGGCGTAACTCACCCTTTGCCACACTTTAATCCAGGGTTGTCTGACAGAAACCATTTCAAATATCTGTTGAAGGTCTCTCCAACGGGACGGCCTTTTTCTAAGTGGTCTAGTGGGCATGGGATGCAACTAGAGTTGGAGTCTGGCAATCAAATGAAGAAATGTGCATTCATTTAATCGCAGAAACTTGTGTTTAACGCCCACAGTTATAAAATACAACAAATCAATTAAAATGTTTCTATCTTTCAAACGCTTGGCATGGAGAGTTTTGAACCTTTGTGTTTAGCGTCCACAGTTTTAAAATACAACAAATCAATTAAAATGTTTCTATCTTTCAAACGCTTGGCATGGAGAGTTTTGAAACTTTGTGTTTAGCGTCCACAGTAATAAAATACAACAAATCAATTAAAATGTTTCTATCTTTCAAACGCTTGGCATGGAGAGTTTTGAAACTTTGTGTTTAGCGTCCACAGTTATAAAATACAACAAATCAATTAAAATGTTTCTATCTTTCAAACGCTTGGTATGGAGAGTTTTGAAACTTTGTGTTTAGCGTCCACAGTTTTAAAATACAACAAATCAATTAAAATGTTTCTATCTTTCAAACGCTTGGCATGGAGAGTTTTGAAACTTTGTGTTTAGCGTCCACAGTTATAAAATACAACAAATCAATTAAAATGTTTCTATCTTTCAAACGCTTGGCATGGAGAGTTTTGAAACTTTGTGTTTAGCGTCCACAGTTTTAAAATACAACAAATCAATTAAAATGTTTCTATCTTTCAAACGCTTGGCATGGAGAGTTTTGAAACTTTGTGTTTAGCGTCCACAGTTATAAAATACAACAAATCAATTAAAATGTTTCTATCTTTCAAACGCTTGGCATGGAGAGTTTTGAAACTTTGTGTTNTATAAACAGACACAAATCTTCTTTCATAAAATAATATAAACAGACACAAATCTTCTTTCATAAAATAATATAAACAGACACAAATCTTCTTTCATAAAATAATATAAACAGACACAAATCTTCTTTCATAAAATAATATAAACAGACACAAATCTTCTTTCATAAAATAATATAAACAGACACAAATCTTCTTTCATAAAATAATATAAACAGACACAAATCTTCTTTCATAAAATAATATAAACAGACACAAATCTTCTTTCATAAAATAATATAAACAGACACAAATCTTCTTTCATAAAATAATATAAACAGACACAAATCTTCTTTCATAAAATAATATAAACAGACACAAATCTTCTTTCATAAAATAATATAAACAGACACAAATCTTCTTTCATAAAATAATATAAACAGACACAAATCTTCTTTCATAAAATAATATAAACAGACACAAATCTTCTTTCATAAAATAATATAAACAGACACAAATCTTCTTTCATAAAATAATATAAACAGACACAAATCTTCTTTCATAAAATAATATAAACAGACACAAATCTTCTTTCATAAAATAATATAAACAGACACAAATCTTCTTTCATAAAATAATATAAACAGACACAAATCTTCTTTCATAAAATAATATAAACAGACACAAATCTTCTTTCATAAAATAATATAAACAGACACAAATCTTCTTTCATAAAATAATATAAACAGACACAAATCTTCTTTCATAAAATAATATAAACAGACACAAATCTTCTTTCATAAAATAATATAAACAGACACAAATCTTCTTTCATAAAATAATATAAACAGACACAAATCTTCTTTCATAAAATAATATAAACAGACACAAATCTTCTTTCATAAAATAATATAAACAGACACAAATCTTCTTTCATAAAATAATATAAACAGACACAAATCTTCTTTCATAAAATAATATAAACAGACACAAATCTTCTTTCATAAAATAATATAAACAGACACAAATCTTCTTTCATAAAATAATATAAACAGACACAAATCTTCTTTCATAAAATAATATAAACAGACACAAATCTTCTTTCATAAAATAATATAAACAGACACAAATCTTCTTTCATAAAATAATATAAACAGACACAAATCTTCTTTCATAAAATAATATAAACAGACACAAATCTTCTTTCATAAAATAATATAAACAGACACAGTTCTAAGATAAATATTCTTGCTTTCTCTCCCCACCCCACTTCAAATCTACGACGAGGTGGTTTCAGTTAAAGAACGAAGGACCAGAGGCTGTTTAAAAATCTGTGTGCACCTACACTGTGAGCTGAGGTAACTACGATAGGAAAAAAAACTAACAATTCACAGAACTCACCTGTAGAAGGGCAGAACTCCCCGGTGTCATTTTTATACCTGCAACACGCAGGGCTGGACAGCCATGAGAAGTAATCATCCAGCCAAGAGGAGACTGGCTGAGCCACATAAGTGCTGGGATAAAAGAAGACAATTAAGACATTGGATCTCTTGTGCATCTCAACATACCGTATGTTCCTTTAATAACATATACTGAAACACCAACTCATCCCTTTTGGCACAAGTGCCCCACACTTCAAGGCAATGGCATATACTTTGACTTTTGAGATAATGCTCACGATTTTAAAGAAAACATTTTTTTGGTCAAACACAAATCAATAAATTTAGGATTAGCCCATAATCAATTTTTCTTGCCAATCAATTAATTATCAGTAAAACAACTATAAATTTTAATTAAAATGTGCTATGGAACGTTGTAATTCAATGCTTTGGGACGTAAAATTTGTCCTTACAATAAAATGTGTAAAGATGTGTCTTGGTAACAAAAAACCCTTGGCAGATGATAAGCATTCTAAAGAACTGATGAGTGGACAATTAAACCCAGGTCATTAAGACTCACTAGTTTGGGTTCAAGGCAGCGTGGTTGACCTGCTGGACAAGTGAGTTCTGCGGACAGCCACTTATACCACATACATCGTTCTGACCAGAATATGTGGAGAAGTCATGGCCGGACTCCATCACAAAGTAGACAGGGGCTCCGACAGAGAGGTATCTGGTCAGGTTACCGAAGTAATTCAAAACGTAGGAATCCTGAGGGGTGTAAGATACAGGGAAAAAGATTGACAAGGGAAAAAGATTCATAGTGAAATGTTAGCACCCAAAAAGGGGGGGGGGGGGATTAACATCAAGATTCCAAGTCTTTTACCAGTGTTTAATGAAATATTATTCTATTTAAATACAGAAATTCTTTCAAGTTATGAAGATGATGGGATCAAATCATTTTTTGTTAGCAGTGGCAACCACAGCATTCTGACATACGGATGTTAACGTAAGTGATACATGGCATGGATTTATGTGTAAGGTGATAAAAAAACAAAAATTAAAGTTTACATTTTTTTTATCATCTGAGGACAAACTGCTGCTGAATGATTACCAATTTCATAATTTTGGTCTTTGAGCCTGCTAGTAAGGATGTTATAAACTTTGTACTAAATCTAATTGGCAGGCATGATATAGAAATATTGTCCTAAATCTAATTGGCAGGCATGATATAGAAATATTGTCCTAAATCTAATTGCCAGGCACGATATAGGAATATTGTACTAAATCTAATTGGCAGGCATGATATAGAAATATTGTACTAAATCTAATTGGTAGGCATGATATAGAAATATTGTCCTAAATCTAATTGGTAGGCATGATATAGAAATATTGTCCTAAATCTAATTGGTAGGCATGATATAGAAATATTGTACTAAATCTAATTGGCAGACAAGATATAGAAATATTGTACTAAATCTAATTGGCAGACAAGATATAGAAATATTGTACTAAATCTAATTGCCAGGCATGATATAGGAATATTGTCCTAAATCTAATAGTCAGGCATGATATAGATATATTGTCCTGAATCTAATTGCCAGGCATGATATAGGAATATTGTCCTAAATCTAATTGCCAGGGATGATATAGGAATATTGTCCTAAATCTATTTGGCAGGCACAATATAGAAATAGTGTCTAATTAAGCAAAGATTTGTTTACAAAACTCAGATTCCTGCACAAGATTTACCTTAGGCATTGACAGGGCTTGATCCAAACCAATCTCAACTTTAGAGGTCATGGCGGCACTAGCACAGAACCAGCCAACAAACGTCAGCATCTGAGGAAGGGAGTGGGTCAGAAACATTGTTTTATGTACCGTATCAGAAAATATTGATCAATGTACGAGGAGCTGAAGGATGAAATATAAGTTCAAACTTTTTTTATTCTGGACCTGATAACTGAAATTATTTATAAAAAAATCAACACTGTGTTCATGTGTGTGTGTCAAAACATTTTCTATTTCTGCTATTACAATGTGCATCAGTTTACACATAAATTATTCACTAATATGGTATAACAAATGATACAGTTAGCAAAAGTTTTATTCAACACCTACCCCTTGTAAATTTTTGTTTTTTTGTTTTGCACGTTTTGTTTATCAAATCAATCTTTTAAAAACAAAAATCACGCAACTGCATTGAATTCTCAATAAAATATACGAAGCAATTTTACTCTATCGGGTCACCATATTTAAAGCACACTTTACGACTGCACGGCAGGATACTCACAACAATGGGCCTGACCCATTCCTTCATTAAAAAGTGGGAGTAGTATTCCTTGACAAATGTGTACAGGAGGCCATTTCTTGGCTTGGACTTTTTTAGGGGTACCTTGTAGCAGCAGAGGACATCAATTCTGTTTGACTGTTGGAGGAGATCAACGGGAACTTTCATTTCATGTTTAGACTATCACTGGCTGGACAGGGTGCATAGGTCAAGTGCAGTTAAGTTGGAGGACCATTACAAGGGTATTTTGTCAGTGGGATAAATGTAGTTAGTAGCTCTTTTACACCTTTCCTTAAAATGCATGTATAACAGTTATCCTAGTTGGGTCCTAAAAAGTGGTCCCGATGATGAGATACAGTCATCTCTGGCACAAAGCAATCTCAACATTATCATGAATGTATGGTTAGATTATTTTTATTTTCGCTTCCTCAACAGCCACCAACCACCATATTCCTGCTGATCTCAGTTTAAGGACAACTTGTTTTACTTGTGAATGTAGTGTATCTTACCTCCTGGCGTTTGGCGTCCACTGTCAAGAGTGATATAAAAATGGTGATTTGCAGAATGAAATCAAACAACACTGCCATGGCGGCATACAATGAAAACACCTTCACTGCCGGCATCTGTGTGAGGGCTCCTGAAAGAAGCAAGAGATTGTCAAGAAATAATAAGCAATGCATTTTCTCATGGGATCTCAAATTAAATAAATTTTCCTGCTTTGCTATACAGCATTGCACTTTGCAACAAGATGGACAAGTACTTCTGAAGTCATGTTTTTTTTATGAAGTTTTCAATGGGGTTTGGAGTAATTCTTAAAAACAGAGTCCATCCTACCCATTTCATCTCTCGGGGATTTACTCCTCATAGCATTTGAGTTAAACAAAATGGCTCACAATGATGTCAGTCTGTTTAATAATGTCGTGGATGGATGACTTATATATATAAATATAAATGATGTTGGCGGTGCATGGAGTGGTTTGATCATTCAGCACCATGTGTTCGTTTTGGTGGGTATCTGAACAGCTGTCCCGTAACTTACAGACAAGAGGAAGACGGAAATGAAATGTGAAATAACTTTCAATGGTTACCTAGGAAGAATGCCAGAGACTCGGACAAACTTGTCAGCAACATACTTGGTCCAACTTTACCAACCACACGACCGATTTTGTGTTCAACAGTCTCTCCTTCATGCAAGGGCTCCCTCTGTGATGTGGACAAGGTAAACATTGCAGATAAATAACCCATACTTCTGAGGTTGCTCTCATTTCTTGTTAAAAATACATCTCTTAATTTAAAAAATATATGCTTCAAGATATAGATATGTTGAACATTTACCATGTTTTTCAACAAAAAAAATATATGTGAAAATAGTTAATCAATTTATTATGAATCAAACAGTATTTAATATTTGATATTTGATCAAATAATGGAATTATTTGTACAGCCTAAAAATTAAAAATTTGTGAAAAAAAAAAAATTTTGTTGGTGCAATTAAGTACCATCAACTATGACAATATATTCCTGCTTAGCCTAACGGCAAGCATTACCTGGCAGGTCTGCACAAGGATGAAAATGTTATCCACACCGACAGCCAGCACCAAGAAGGGAACCACCTCCACAATGATGAGTGTGGATGGGATGCCGATGTAGCTGTAGAAACCCAGAGATCCACCCACAGACAGCAGCACAATCAACACGCCAGACAGACCCAGTGAAACTTTGGCATCGACCTAAACACAAAAATAACAATATAGTCTCCATTGACAAGTGCTGTGGACAATTCATTATTTTTCTTACTGATAATATGAAAAGAGCTGAGAAGAGTTTACATGCAAGTTTATCATGTACCAGAAGGTCAACCCAATAAAATGGCCCGGCCTCATGGTTGTGCCGAAGTTGGCAGAGGAAATTTAAAGGTATAAAACATTAACAAGGTCAACCAGCCAAACCAAAATTACTTTCATTTTGAGCTAAGAGCACCCTGTGATAATTAGAGAAAGTCACTCGACTACAGTGCTGTACACCAAGAGCACCCTGTGATAATTAGAGAAAGTCACTCGACTACAGTGCTGTAAATTTATCTAAAGAAACCCTGACATGGGTGTTGTTTTTGCTTTTTTAAATGAGTCGCTAAACGTAATGAATCTAATTTTTTATTACATTTGTACATACAGCCTACACACTACACACTGTAATTGCTGTGGCAAGGCTTAGTACTGGCACAACTCAAGAGTTAAGAAATGAGCTGTGTTGTCCCTGCTTATTGTCCAGCATGGATATTCACTTGCAACCGTTGTACACAGCGAGCGTCTTGTTTGTTAATGAAAATTTCTGGCGCCATAAAGTTTGTGATGGTATTATTATATGTTCATGCTGTGATTTTTATGTAGCTGGGAGCAGAGTCTACAGTCTGTCTCTTGAGTATGTGCTATTTGTTTCGCAGGTGGGAGTTGGGAATTGAGTGAGAAGGTTGTATGGTATGTCAGTAGTGAGCTGCAATAAATGTGTTTGAATTACTGTACGACCAGATGAAAGAGAAGCTTGGATTGAAGTTTCCATTGTTCTTATAATAGGACTTGTGTTCGGTTCATCAGATTACCATGTTTGAACGTGTTAACGAACTCGATGTGTGAAAACCAATTCACGGATGCGACACTTGTATTCCAAGCAAGTTCTATATTAAAAAGCACCTGAATTCAAAACAGCCAATCATACACATTTAAGCCAAAACCTGGGCCTGCAACTATGAGAACCACTGAGAGATATCCCATGATCCCCACTCACCACAATCCTTGACAGGTCTGTGTACTGCCCCAGAGTGATGGTGATGTAGCCAAACATGATGAGGTAACTCAGCAGTATGGTGAGAATGTCGCTCTCACTTTCCCGATCAATCTCGTCTTCTATAGATCTCTGTGATGATGAAGCAGGAGAACAAGAGGAATTAATATGACTGATGTATTAAAATGAGGTAACTCACAACAAATACAATAGAGAACAAATCAAGGCTTGTCTGAAAGACAGGAATAGTTAAATATAACACCACTAACATATCTCTGGCAAAATTTGAGATAGTTGTTTTAATTACAGTTTTTTATAATTTTTTTACTTCCATTAGGGTTGTTTTTTTTTAAAAAAGACAATCCACTATAAGGAAATGATCAAAACATTGTGTTTGTTAATATGAATAATAAGATGGTTTTAAAAAAATGGAACTTGAAAACAGTGTGCTCAGATTATGGTGATGAAAATTGAGCAGGACCTGCCTCAGAGGAGAGAGTAATGTGGAGCAGGACCTGCCTCAGAGGAGAGAGTAATGTGGAGCAGGACCTGCCTCAGAGGAGAAAGCAATGTGGAGCAGGACCTGCCTCAGAGGAGAAAGTAATGTGGAGCAGGACCTGCCTCAGAGGAGAAAGTAATGTGGAGCAGGACCTGCCTCAGAGGAGAAAGTAATGTGGAGAAGGACCTGCCTCAGAGGAGAAAGCAATGTGGAGCAGGACAAATGTGGAGAAGGACCAGCCTCAGAGGAGAAAGTAATGTGGAGCAGGACCTGCCTCAGAGGAGAAAGTAATGTGGAGAAGGACCTGCCTCAGAGGAGAAAGTAATGTGGAGAAGGACCTGCCTCAGAGGAGAGAGCAATGTGGAGCAGGACCTGCCTCAGAAGAGAAAGTAATGTGGAGCAGGACCTGCCTCAGAAGAGAAAGTAATGTGGAGAAGGACCTGCCTCAGAGGAGAGAGCAATGTGGAGCAGGACCTGCCTCAGAGGAGAGAGCAATGTGGAGCAGGACCTGCCTCAGAGGAGAAAGCAATGTTGAGCGGGACGTACATCAGAGGAGAAAGCAATGTCGAGCGGGACCTACATCAGAGGAGAAAGCAATGTGGAGGTGGACCTACCTCAGAGGAGAAAGCAATATGGAGCAGGACCTACCTCAGAGGAGAAAGCAATGTGGATGTCTGGATGATCAGCCGTGTAGTTCTTCATGAACTCTATGTACTTGGTCTCCCAGGCCTTGGCCGGACCATTGAGTTTATCATCCAAATGATTGTTGACTAGAATGGTGATGACCAGCGCATTGGCCGTTTTGTAGGATTTGCCTGGAGAACCAAATAGAACCAAACATTACAAGCCGGTCATGGGATTTCCAATCTTTTGGCTCCGGTGTTTAGAATGTCATTACTTCAATAATTACAAGCACTAGAATTAATAAAGTTTACAACAAGAAACAAATATTCCCAGATCCATTTTTGAAAATATTGTTTCAGCTTCAGGCAAAAATGAGTCAATGGAAATTTATGGCTATCTTTACATGCACTGAAGAAAGAAGTACAATGAGAGCAAGCCGGTGAAATTACCTTCGTACCCTCCGAGGGCCACCCATGGAAAGACAGGTCCTCCGTACGTTCCCAGACACGGTGTGTGTAGTTTGGTTGTGTCATTCAGAGAGAAGGGAGATCTGTTTGGGAAAAAGAAGCAATATTTTTGTTACAGAGATGTTACAGTAAAACTAATGTGATTGTTTAATGCTTTAGTTTTATGATCTGTAGGTGATATAGCAAGAATGCACTTCTGCCTAAGTATGCCAGTGACAATCATGATTTTTAAAGGTTTGATAACATCCTGGCAGTATTTGACTTAAGG
Source organism: Lymnaea stagnalis (assembly GCA_964033795.1). NCBI lineage: Eukaryota > Metazoa > Mollusca > Gastropoda > Lymnaeidae > Lymnaea > Lymnaea stagnalis. The sequence goes on from CAXITT010001457.1 coordinate 67,911, forward strand.
CAGTTTCAGATTACATGGGACTGTCTAATTTTCTCTGCCATCACTGGCCCGAAAATATCAAGTGAACAAAAAACACATAAAATTATTTTAAACTAAACTCACCGACATTTGTAATACAATCACTAAATATGTCAATTAAGAAATGGTGTCAGCAGACAGTCGAGCATGAGCTCTTAATGCCCCCCCTGACCCACCTCCACACAGCCCAGACGCCAGGTTTCTCTGACCACGTACCGTGCGGCGGCACGCCAGGGACTTCCCAGGACCTGGACCACCCCGACCCGCAACCGTTCGATCAGATTAGCTGATGGAGGTCTTCCCCGCCCGGGGACGTCTGGTCGACCGAAAACGCTGCGTTTAAAGCGTTCGCAGCCGCCATTCACAGGGAGTCGGGATGGTAAATTAACGTCCTAATATCTTCCCCCACCCATCCCGGAATGTGGGCTATGGTTCAATATTCACTTTTTCTAATACAATCACTAAATCAGCTGTTGTAATAAAATCCCTCAATGGGACTATAGCAATACAATCACTCAATGGGATTATTATAAAAAAGTTACTTTATGAGCTATACTAATACAGTTTTATAGCATGTGCGTTGACCTAGATTTTTTTCACCATGCATGGTGTGGAGCCATGGCATGCATCACTCCTTTCCCCCACCGTCCTTGATTGGAAAAGTTTTGTTTACATTTTCCGGAAGGTCTACATAGAGGTAGAAAATACTCTAAGGATTGAATTTCTAGACTTTCTGTTCTGGGGGGGTTCTGACTCTCTCACTATACATATGACTATCAATGGTGACTGGTAGACTTACCAGACGTACAGAGTCCTACAAGACTTACCAGACGAACAGGAGTCCTACAAGACTTACCCAACGAACAGGAGTCCTACAAGACTTACCTGACGTACAGGAGTCCTACAAGACTTACCAGACATACAGAGTCCTACAAGACTTACCAGACATACAGGAGTCCTACAAGACTTACCAGATGTACATGAGTCCTACAAGTCTTACCAGATTTTTCACTGTGTGTGTGCAGATTAATGTGTACCTTTCTAGTTTTTTCCTTGCTGTATATTTGATTTTCTAAATATTTATATCAACTCAACAGAGTTTATTGTTAAACTGATTATTGTTAATATCACTGGCTTTGATAGAGTTTCCTTTGTATACTGGTTTGCAGTCCTTTGTTACCTATAGTTCTTCTAGCGAGCCAAATTTTAAAACAGATTAAATTTGTCAGACCATATGACGGTACTTAACAAACACAATCACTCAATGGGGCCATTCTAATACGATCACTTACTGAACACAATACTCAAAGTGATCAAGGTAGTTGGCCACAACGAACCAGCCGTAGTCATCCAGGGCCTCCAGGTCCAGCATGTCGTGAGAGTTCTGGTAGTAGTTGAGCACAGACTGGATGGTGCAGTTGTCGTTCTCGGGACTCATGGGCGCAAAGCAGATGTCAGTCAGGCTCACATTCTTACCTAGGTACTCTGCATGGAGTTCTGCTATAGCCAACTGCAGATCCAGAATCTGAAATGTGGGTCAAAGAATTATCAGAGCGGAACAAACTCTTAAGCTTAGACTGGGATCTCAAAACAATTCTCTTATTGATCCAAATATCTTATCTTAATCACACATTGCAGTTAAGGACATGGAAACATTGCATACTTTACTCCATTTTAACAATTTTAGAAACATTTATTAGAGAGATTTTTTTTTTTGAGGGGTAAACCATGTTAATGCATTAAACCAGTAGTCAAAAGAGCCAAAAATCAGCAGCAGGGCCATTAAACAAATTTTAAGAGCGTAACTTTCTTGTCAAGAACCATGTTTTTCGGAGTCAAAACACATTTGTGGCCAACTGGCCGAGCCGCACTCAGGACATGAAATAGGGGCATGCGGCTCACGAGCCACAATTGCAGACCACTGCATTAAACCAACAGTTAATTTGTAGGACATAACTTGTTTTATACAGCGATTCATTACCTCATGTAAGAATGTTTTATCAAACAGGTTGGTGTAATTCAGATTCTTCCATTGGACGACGGTTGTGTTTTCAGGCCTGCTGATGATCAGCTGTTCTGTGCGGTAAAATGGACTGTAAAAAAAATTATACAAATTCAACTGTTACACAATAAACAAGCTAGTGATAGAGATACAAAAATAGTGTTTGATACTAGTCTTCGAACAGGAAAGCTCAGAGAGGACTGGAACACTAGACTTGGACAGCTCACAAAGGACTGGGACAATAGACTTGGACCAGGACAGCTCAGTGAGAACTGGGACAATGTGTAGCAAAAACTTACACAAAATGGGAGTCAAAGTAGTCTTTCTCTGTCCGAGCCCGACTGTCAGGGGATGACCACAATTTGACAGGATCAGTGGTCACTGTGAAGAATGCAGCACCAGCACAAAGGCCCCCAAATACCGCCAAAACAATGATCTAATAAAAGAGAAGGATCAATATTATTTAATTTTAAAAAGGTGTTACAAAATGAACTTAACTTCTTTAAAAATATAAAAAGTCTGGATGAATAGCATTGCTCTCTGCCCCCTGCCCTGTTTGACACCAACAATGCAACAGCATATCCAACTTTCGCAAGCTATTTTTGGTATGGCTAACATACATAGTCTCAGCCATGAGCCTTTTCATTCACCAGATTGAAGAAAAAGTAATGGGTGAAGGGGAGAAAATTTTTACACCCAACATCATCACCATAAGAACAATAAATGCTGTCTAATCCATTCATTAGTGTAAAAAAAACCTAAAAATCACATTCAAAATAAAATAATAAAAAGGCACTTTTATAATGCCAGCTACTTGATACTATAAAACTTGATTTAAAACCATTTCCGTTAAACTAATGAGAAAGTCAGACTCACAGAAACAAGGAATGGATGGATGGCACAGAAATAGCCCCATCGTCGGAATGACCTTTCCAGAAAGGCCTCCATTTTGGCTCCAATGTTTTCACAGCGACCCAGCTGGTCTATGCTGATGTTTTCCAGGTACTGCTGCTTGCGTGCATTCCTTGTCACGGCCCAACCTTCAATGCGACAAGACAAAACACTTTAGCTCATGCATTCCTTGTCGCAGCCCAACCTTCAATATGACAATATTGTAGCAAAGCAAGACAAAACACTTAAGCCCAGGCATCATGTCACAGACACACACTCTGAGCCACTTTGGCTTTGGAACAAGTCATTAAATAACCCCTAAAAAAAAAAGCTTTTCGCATTGAACCCTTTATCACATGTAATGAAAAGCTTTGAGGCTGGAGGCTGAAAATTTGAAAGAATGAGTTGTCATCAGCAACAGGTCTATGTGTCAACTTTCAGCTTGATAGGTTGAAGGGTAGTGGGTCAATTAGCCATCCGAAGATTTTGCCAGCCAGCCACCCAGGCAGTTAAAAAAAAGAATTTAAAAAGTGAAATGGAATAAAAAAACAGCATGCGAGACAACCGCCCCATAAACAAAGATACAAATTTTTTAAATACCGGTAACATCCAGCATGGAAAGTACACGTCACAAAAATCAGTAATCCCATCGAAACCCACTCACCTCTTGTCCCACAACACCCTGGGCTGTCTTCCTCTCCCGGCTCCTCCAGGCGGAGGGAGTCCTGAACTATTATGTTGTAACAGATGGAGTAGCAGCCGAACACCAGGACAAAGACCGCGTAGATGACCCCGAAGATAAAGTAGTAGCAGTCAATGTGCAGGATCTCACAGGGAGCCTCGGGCGGGGACGGCGGGGGCGTCGGGGTGCAGGACGCTGTGCAGTCCTGGCAACTGCACGGCTCGGTGGTGTTTGAGGGGGCTTTACTGCATGGGACGGGTTGAATATCCAAAGGTGAGAGATTTGTGCCTGAAACATAAAATAAGGCTTTTCTTCAGATCCAGCAACATTTGGGCAAGTGAAAAGGGTTTTTAGAGGTGAATAATAAATTGGAATGGAAAGTCTAAAATATAAGAACAATCGGGAATAAGACGGAATGTTGAAATGATGCAATCAGGAAAATAACATGTCGGATCTTCTTCATACACATCCTTTAAAAAGACACATCTTTCCCCAAAGCACACTCTGCACTCAATTGGTAAATACGTCCCAATATGTTACAGTCCATAAGTTTAGTCACAAACAGTCAAGAGTGCTAATTTACAACCAACATTTAATTTACTGAGGCCAATATGCAGGAAATAATCATCAAATCTTTTAGTGTTGAACTATTATCAGTAAGCTCCCCCCCCACCAATACAATACAACATTATCATTCATCACACCTATCCAGTTGCTCACCATTTATAGTAATGTTCTTATTATCCAGATGGAAGTGGATGTCGAAGGGTGCCTGGCCATTCTGAATCGTCCCCATGTAATCCAGCCACTTCTTAGCAGTGCAAGTGTCAGCGTCCTCACCGCACAGAATGGACAGAGCTGGCTCGTTGGTGCTCGGCATCTGCAGATTGTTATACACTCACTTTTAAAAATTGTCTTGTTTTAATCCGAAACAAATGTCTGATTTCCTTCACAAGGCGGAGCAAAGATCTTTTGAGAAAGCCAAGCTTTTAAAAAAAAAAACTAAATGATCACTAACTAACCTGCACGTTACGGCACGAGTTGAACATCCCTTGTGCCGAGTCTGTGCGAATGGCGTACTCCACAGAAACAATGGCCGTTTGGGTGACATTGTAAGGTATTGTGGAATTCACCGACATAAACTCACTCTTTGGATTGAGAGGAAAAATAGTCAGTTTTAGAATCACAGGTAATGCTACTGTTGCCAGGCTATTCTCTCTATACAGAACTGAGTGTCAATAAGAGCAAAAAAGGAAAAGGGTGGCCAAAACAAAAACAAAAAAGGGGGGGGGGTGGGATGAGAGGTGCTCAATGTAACAAATAAAGCAGCTGTAACTTGAGCGTGAGAGGAAAAAATTATCTGGAGATCTTTGAATTTTTAGTTTTATTCTCACTATTAATGAAACCAATACTTCTTAGCTTCTTCACTTTCTCAATTAGAACTAAACAGATATGATTAGAAATCCCAATTACATTCGTTTTAATTGACAGAGATGGTATCCAGAGACATGTTGCATAGAGATAGGTTATAATACAAGCACACCATCTTTTCACCAGAGATGGTATCCAGAGACATGTTGCATAGAGATAGGATATAATACAAGCACGCCATCTTTTCACCAGAGATGGTATCCAGAGACATGTTGCATAGAGATAGGATATAATACAAGCACGCCATCTTTTCACCAGAGATGGTATCCAGAGACATGTTGCATAGAGATAGGTTATAATACAAGCACGCCATCTTTTCACCAGAGATGGTATCCAGAGACATGTTGCATAGAGATAGGTTATAATACAAGCACACCATCTTTTCACCAGAGATGGTATCCAGAGACATGTTGCATAGAGATAGGTTATAATACAAGCATGCCATCTTTTCACCAATTTTTTAACATCCTCGGTCACAATTTCATTCTGAAGGATAGTTAATTCCCTTGTGGCGCAGAAATGTGTGTCCTCATGAAAAAAAATTATCAATCCTGCGCGCAAAATATTTCAACAGTGGTCAGTCAACTTTTACCTTCCATAAATATGACTCTAAACTCACCTGCTTATCTCCGCACGTTAAATAGCACCAGACACTCAAGAAGTTGTGCAGGCAGCTCGGGCAACGTTGCAACGCCTGCCTGGGAACAGCAATCTGTGTGTTCAGTGTCATTATCTGATCGTCGGAGCAACATGTCTTCACCCCAGGCCCTGGGAGGAAAGTTTCAGAACATACAAATAAACATTCACCCTTTTTAATTTTTAAATGACCACACTTTAAAAATGCAGCCACAAAACCAGAAAGGATGAAAAGTCACAGCCTTTGGCTCAAATTTATCTTCCTGTTTGAGTTGCTAAAAGCAAAACACTTTATCAGTCATTCTTGTATAAGAATTCGTATCGTGCTATTATAAAGATGTGTTATGCCAATGCTGTGGCAGAAAGATGATGTTGCTTTTACTTAAAAGGTTTTCAAGCCATGTTCGGAAACTTTTCTGCCCCCCACTTCATGTTCTTTGAGTTATTCTCTGCTCTTCATTATTATTGAAAGCTGTTGACATAGTAAATAAGATTGGCAAACAATGTTAATCTTATCCAACTGTATTCATTAATTACCAGAGTAGAGATTTGGGCAATTCTCAGCAAAGAGTCTCTCCCCTTCTTCTGTCTGAAAAGCCTGAGGCGGGCCACTATATTTACAGTTGAGCTTCTTGTCTTTGGCTATTCCCGTGTTGTACCCGCACTGTCCATACCATATACAGTCACCATTGCACTGGGAAGTTGAGGAAGAACATGTCTTTATAAAATTACCATATGAAACTGGTCAGTTTCTTAAGTGCATTGAATTTGAAAATTCAAAACAATAACATATACAACCGTGTTTAAACTTGTTCAAAAAAGACGACTTTTTGGGCGAATATTTCAGAGGAATAAGGGAAGTGGCTGAATCCAAACCTTTACCTTTTATCCATTAAGTGAGTGATGGGATATTTAAATAATTTATCCAAGTGCTTGATTATTTTATGGAAAACAAAACGAAGAAAACAAAAATATATTAACAAAAGTCAAAACTGGATCACACTTTTTGTCCTCAAATTTGCAACTGTCGTGATTGGTTGAGCTTAGACAGTATCAAAGCACCCACATTGAATAATGATATTGTTATTGCAGATATCTGAGGTCAATTTATTTTTTTTTTTAACACATTCAGTGAAATAAAATGTTTGCATGCAGCTCATTTGTTAAAATCACTTTAAAAAAATTTGGTTTACTTTCTCGGCAAAGATGGTATCGTTCACTTCCACTTTCAACTTTTCAGCACCAATAACTCAATTTAAACACAGATGTTAGTGATAAAAAAAAAAAAAATAATAAAAAGCTAACAAAAGCTATGTAAACAGTTTCCATATTTCACAACTTTTATGTTTCAAGTGGGGGCTGAAGAAGATAAGCTTAAAACTTCAACCCGACTATAATAATAATAATGATCAGTGAAAGGTTGTGAAGTGTCTGTGCATTGTGAAATCATCTCTTCACTGAGGAAAAAGCCTAGCTTATCAAAATAAAGACAAAAAGAAATAGAATGAAGGATAAAATGAGATCAGTGTTTGATTATTTTAAAAAAATTCTCAATACAAAGCACAGATTATGAACAGATAAGTTTGTTGTCTACTCAAACAGGATACAAATTATTTTACTTGTGACATCAAGGGCACATTTTTAAAGTCTTTTAGAATTAAAAAAATCATGACATGGATCTTCCACTTCAAGTTATGACAGATAAAACCTAAAGATAAACAAAATAGTGGCCTAATGAAGGTTTCAGAGGTGACCTGATAATGTTTCAACATGCAAAGAAGAAGCCCATTAACATTTATAATAATAAGGTCACTGAGTCAGTGGCTCAGGTTACATAAAAAATGAACTTGGCCAGCTGTGCTCAGCAATTTATTTATTATCTTTTTTTTTGTTTAATATTCAATGAAGGTTTTGAAATGATACTATGTATCATTTTATTAAGAAATTTTATTTATCCAGATGCAAAGCAATATATAATATAGTGAAGTTAATTCAGTACCGAACAAGATGGTGTTTAGTCTGTCTCATTTTAAACTGAATAAAATAAATAATTACAGCTCATCAAGACTTAAACAAGTAGATATTTTGATGCCTTGGTTAGCATGGGCTTTCCTTATTTTTAAGTGTCAAATTACTAGGTTTTTATACAATGAAATCCAAAAAATTGCAACTGAAGGGTTTAGTGGATGACTGTAACAACTTTTACACAAACGTTTTTCATTCTTCCTCCATACGTCCTATCTGTCACACAAAACATTGATTCTTCCTGTCACACAAAACATGGATCCTATCTGTCCCACAAAGCATGGATCCTATCCGTCACACAAAACATGGATCCTATCTGTCACACAAAACATGGATCCTATCTGTTACACAAAACATGGATCCTATCTGTCACACAAAACATGGATCCTATCTGTCACACAAACATGGATCCTATTTGTCAAAGAAGTTGCTTTTTAAAATATTTATTTAACACTATCTTTATTTATATTTTCAAGTCATCTAAATAAAATGATACAAAAGCATAAGTTGACAAACATACTAACTGATGTCACCTGATAAAAAGTCTGATGTGTATAAAAATAGATTTATGATAAATCTAAAAAGTCAATTAAACATAATAATAACATTTATTAGTTGGCTAAATAAATTAGGCTACACAGAGAAAACAATGTAAACAACTGGCCATCAGCTATAATTAAGGCCAAGCTCTTAAAGCACTTGACCTCAGATTTCAATTATTTCCTTCCTTCAAATAACCCATATGTTTTTGTTTAAAAAGCCAGACAGTCATTCACTTCCATCGTCATGGATAACCAAAGGGAACATCATGTGGATGATACAGCTTGGCACCAGTGGTGTTGCAGGAGTTGTGTAACCCAAGGGAACATCGTGTGGATGATACAGCTTGGCACCAGTGGTGTTGCAGGAGTTGTGTAACCCAAGGGAACATCATGTGGATGATACATTGTTGAGGAGATGCAATGATCCATTTCCCTTAAATCCCCTAATAAAGCAATTTTATACTGTGGGTTGGTAAATTACAAAATGATTTGACATCATATTGTTTGAGATTTAATTTGACTTTAAAAAACCTTCATTAAGCATTAATGCATTAATGAGTTGCCAGGTTCTGGATATCATTTGGATTATCTGTTATTCCAGAAGACTGTATAGGAAAATAATCATTTTTGGACATGTATATAGCACTCTTAAACTACAACACCTAACCAATTTGCAGGAGTGCCAAGGAGGAAAAAGACTGGAAGTTGTCCAGAATTTGTGGAAAAGGAATCTGCCATCCATAAGCAAAGTATATATTGAACATTGCAAAAGCTTTCCTCCATAAAATTTTAAAGCCTGTCACTTCAATTTAATATTACTAGCATAATTAAGCACTCTGTCATGATGGTACAATTACTTGTTAATTGACTTATATAGTAATCTAGGCTGATCCAATCAGCAAATATGTATGGACTTGTTGGATCTGTGTTAATTCAATAACGACTTTGCCGCTTCTGCTTATATTAATCTACATTTGGACATAAGGCCTATGGTTCTGCTGAAATTAATTCTTTATTTGGTTTTATTGCAGTTGATCCTAATTCCCATTACATTTATAGCTGAATTCAAACATTTGCCTTTTATCCATTAATGTACGTTTTTTTTAAAAATTGCATCAAGTTATTAGCCTAGGCCAACGGTCATCTTCCTCTGCCCATTGAATGAATAAGTGTGTTTCTTTTCATTACGAAACCAGCCCCAGTTCATTCATGTCATTGGCTACCTAAATATTTTCTTTAGTAGAATCCAATATAATTTATAAATTGGATCTTCACTCAAAACAGGTCTCTAAACCACGGCCTATAATAGGGCCTATGCTAATCAACCTACTAATACAAATATAAATTTCAGAAAATGGAGCCGAACTTAGGCAAAATATAAAATTGTAGTTAGGTTTACGCCCAGTATCTCTACAAACTCTATTATTTTACCACATCACACGTCTATTTCTATAGACATTATAGTAGGTGCCACTGTCATATGACAATGACATCATTGAATTATTCATCGTTCATTCTTTATCAAAATCATGCACTTCACTTGGGCGTCTAAAATTGGAGTGCACTTCAAAGTAATATATATTGATGTTATAATTAATGCATCTAATTATGACTAATTGATTCTATATATGCTATGACTCATGACTCTTGATTTTTTTTTTAAACCAGACACTGTCACGACTGTGAACATTTTATATTATACAATTTACAACTTAAATGAACTAGGCAAGGGGAATCGTAAATTTAATTTTATGAATAGTATCAACTGTTTCAATGTAGCAATTAAATTAATTTAAGCACTGAAACTGATTCAGTGTTCAGTCTTGTCATTTTATTAAAATTAAACAACTCACAATGCCCAACTGCACCTCAGGACTATTGGAATTAGAATAAATACATTATATAGCATATAAATATATATTATATATATGATGATTTAGTAATTTAATTAATTTACTATTTATTAGTATAGTCACAGTAATAGCATAGAATATCTGAAATATCTGGACTGTCTCAGCTGTCTGGACTTTCACTTACCAATGAAATAATATTAAGTCCCACGATAACACATACAAGGAAGCGCCAGCCCATCAAATGAGATCCTCCCATGATTGAGTTATGTTCCCTATAGCTCTCCTTTCGATATTTCAATCCAATTTCATTAATGTTTCCAGGAGTCTCTTTTAAATACGTCTTTCTCCTACACTTGAACACAACAAGTTATTAATGCCTGTGTTATCGCACCCAACTCTTAGTTACTATCTTTACCCTTGACCCGGAAGTTTCAAAACGGGTGATCGTTCTATTTTAAGAAAACAAAATAGAGGCGGTTCAATAAAAAAGTTTTCTAAATAAATGAAGTAAATAATATTTATTTTTAAACCGTAATTTGATTCCAATATTTAAAAATGCCAATTTTGTAAAATCATCCCATCCGACAATGTTTCAAATTTACACTACATTTTAATGTCTCAAAAATATTATTATTTTAAAATAGATAAGGAAAAAGATTTTTCATTTGTAATTGAATTTTTTTGTTAAAAGAAGAATTCTTAATGTTAAATTTTAGCGGTTTTGCTTGATATCGGGTGCACATCTTCAGATGCGCCAACAAGTCGTCACTTTTAATTAAAAATAATTAATTGTAGCGTACTTAAGGTTGGGGGGGGGGGGGGGATTTCCCAGTTTAAAGTTTTTCCCTGGATTTTCTGATTTTTAGTTTTTTGTAAGTTTTTTTTTTTTTTGTACATGTCCAGTTGGTGGGTTTGGGGGGGGGTGGTAATCTCACCATAGCCGTTCTTATGCATAGGCAAACTAGACGACCGCCCAGGACCCCACTGTCAAGGGTCAAGGGGGCCCCGTCGGGCAATTTTTTTTTAAGCCTACAATTTGCAAGTCAGTAGATTTCAGAGGTAAAAAGTTTCCCTAGTCGCGGAATTATCAATATCATCAGTTATCAAAATGGAACCGGAAACGCATCGCCGCTATTCGGACCCGGGTCCCTTTAGACTCAGTGGCGTAGCTAGAGATTTGGGGGGGGGGGATTTGGGGACCCGGGGGCTTGGCCTCTTTAGGGGCCCCTGCATTTTGACATTCGACATTATTTAATGTAAAAAAAGGACACGCCTTTGGGGGTCCCCTCAAGTATTTGGACCCCCCCCTCCCCTAGCTACGCCACTCTTTAGACTCAATGCTATTCGGATGTCATTTGTGGTAGTTTATTATTTTAGTTAAACTGAAGAATTAAGTTGACAAACATATAGCCCATTGCATTATCTTTCATTTGATACCAAATTTCGTCTTACAACCGAACAATAATATTTTTTTCTTAAATTTTCATCCCAACCTCAAACTTCTCGGAGCCGGGTCCAAATAGCCACTTCGTAAAAATTGGCAAAATGAACCTAATATTTTAAAAAGTTAAATACATTTATTTAAGTAAAAAAAAAAAAAAAAGCTTTATAAATACAATTTAGATTATATCATATTGCATATTCCTATGTAAATTCAAAACTTTTTCTTCGTAGGCTAAATCTACGAAACAGAAATCATTCGACAAAATGGGACATTTCATCTTTAAATTTATTTTGATTATTCATTTTTCAATCATGGAACATTTCAAGGTATGGATTGTCACTCTAACATCTTTATTCGTCAGAATAACAAGTGCGTGGCCAAACTGAACTACACAGGAGCAATCCAGATGTCCGCCGGGTTTTATCTTGTACTTGAATAGGGAAATCTCATACTTAGGGGATATAAATAAACCAACGTTTCTCTCAAAGGGCGCCAAGTGTTTGGAGTAGAGAGTTCGACTTTAAAGGAAAGAGTTCACTTTGATTACTGGCGAGTGGCCGCTGATATTGACTTGAGCAATAAAGAGAATTTTTTTTCAATTGCTGGTACTTTTAGCCCCCAAAAAATGAGTGAGTGTGTTTGTGTGAGTGTGTGTGTGTGTGCGTGTGTGTGTGTGGTCGGGGGGGGGGGTGGTCGGAGTGTCACAGAATAGGGTGAAAGGATTTGTTTTTGAGGGCCTAGAAGACACGAAATATAACTAAATTAGTTTGGTCATCAGTTGAGGTTAATCCAGGCCAGTCCCCTCTAACAACAATAGCTTTCTCATATTCTGCCCCTTTTCTCAATCCATATCTCCATTTTCTCTCTCTCTCTCTTTCTCTCTCTCTCTCTCTCTCTCTCTTTTACACACACACCCACGCTCTCTCTACCCCCCCTCCAGCATCACCCAACTTAACATGGTAATATCCACACACACCATCTCACTCAATTTCTGACCCCCTCCCTCTATATTATATATCTCTTCTGGAATTACCACCTCTCTCTATCTCTCAGTCTCTCTTTCTCTTCCATTCGAATCCATTATGAGACCCAATAAGATAAGATAAGATTCTTCTGTTGATCCAAATAAATGGAAATGCTTTTTGATTGCATTATACATTTTCAGCTCAAATATAAAACAATTTGAACACAAGACATTTATAATAAATTATTTCTAACAGCCATTCAGTGAGTTCTCTTAGCAAAATCGTGTACTTATTAGTTCTCATTCAGATGTGTGACTATAGAGGAAGCATGCCGGTAAATTCGTACAGATTGGGGAACAAAAGAATTTTTATATCTGTCAGTCCTCGCCCTAAAGGAAAGAATTCGTCTCGAACGGCCCGATCCTAAGTGTCTAGGATGAAGAGGGTGGGATGTATCATCCAAAATGTGTTTAGTTTTACAAAAACATCTTTCTTCAAATAGTTCTTCGAGTGAAGGATGTTTAGTTTGCGTTATGTTCCCAGTTTTCTTGATTAGTCGGTTTATGCGGTGTTTAATATCAGACGTTGAATTCCCACACCAGCAGGTAATACTGAAATTAAGCAGGCTTCCAATAGTTGCACTGTAGAATAAGTTAACGACTTGCTTGTTTGCGCCGAAATTGTACAGTTTTTTGAGGTAGAACAGTCTTTGGTTGAATCCCTTAGACAGTATTTGGTCGTCCTCATGCCATGTTAGCTTATTATTAATGGTGTCACCTAAGTACTTGTATGCCTCCACTTTCTCCACATTTTGATTTTTTATGTTGAGATCTGTAATCTGGTGTCGGTGTTTCCCCCCTCCTGAAATCAACAACCATTTCTTTTGTTTTTGAGACATGCAACTGGAGAAAATTTTCATCGCACCAATTGATAAAGCTCGTTACTAAGTTGCGGTATAAGCCTTCTCCTTCAGATATTAAACCATGCAAGTTTTGAAAGAGTCTTATAGAATCTGATGCAGCTAATGTATGATTTGTATTATCATTTTTTTTTTTTAAATATGCATTTAGAATAAACGGTCACAGTACAGCCACTGCACAGGGCAGTAATTACATAGGGAAGCAACTACACATCACAGTAATTACACAGGGCGTTAATTACACAGGGAGGTAACTACACAGGTTAGCAACAACTCAGACCAAACGAAAGTATTCATTTGTCTCGCATGTTTCTGAGCCGAATTGTTCAAAGTATCGTTTCAACTTTCCTTCAACAAAATACTGTTTCTTTGACATTTTTTTTTTTTTTTTTTTTTTTTTTTTTTTTTTAAAAAAAATTTTTTTATGTTTTTTT
>CAXITT010001458.1:18679-33634 GCA_964033795.1 Lymnaea stagnalis
TGTGATGGACAGCTTCCACTGACTTCAACCCGTCCCCTGCGATGGACAGCTTCCACTGACTTCAACCTGTTCCTTGTGATGGACAGCTTCCACTGACTTCAACCCGTTCCCTGCGATGGACAGCTTCCACTGACTCCAACCTGTTCCTTGTGATGGACAGATTCCACTGACTTCAACCTGTTCCTTGTGATGGACAGCTTCCACTGACTTCAACAACCTGTTCATTGTGATGGACAGCTTCCACTGACTTCAACAACCTGTTCCTTGTGATGGACAGCTTCCACTGACTTCAACAACCGGTTCCTTGTGATGGACAGCTTCCACTGACTACAACCCGTTGCCTGCGATGAACAGCTTCCACTGACTTCAACAACCTGTTCCTTGTGATGGACAGCTTCCACTGACTTCAACCTGTTCCTTGTGATGGACAGCTTCCACTGACTTCAACAACCTGTTCCTTGTGATGGAGAGCTTCCACTGACTTAAACCTGTTCCCTGTGATGGACAGCTTCCACTGACTTCAACAACCTGTTCCCTGTGATGGACAGCTTCCACTGACTTCAACCTGTTCCTTGTGATGGACAGCTTCCACTGACTTCAACCTGTTCCCTGTGATGGACAGCTTCCACTGACTTCAACCTGTTCCCTGTGATGGACAGCTTCCACTGACTTCAACCTGTTCCCTGTGATGGACAGCTTCCACTGACTTCAACCTGTTCCCTGTGATGGACAGCTTCCACTGACTTCAACCTGTTCCCTGTGATGGACAGCTTCCACTGACTTCAACCTGTTCCCTGTGATGGACAGCTTCCACTGACTTCAACCTGTTCCCTGTGATGGACAGCTTCCACTGACTTCAACCTGTTCCCTGTGATGGACAGCTTCCACTGACTTCAACCTGTTCCCTGTGATGGACAGCTTCCACTGACTTCAACCTGTTCCCTGTGATGGACAGCTTCCACTGACTTCAACCTGTTCCCTGTGATGGACAGCTTCCACTGACTTCAACATGTTCCCTGTGATGGACAGCTTCCTGACAACTGTTTGAACGCACCACTTTTCACAGGCTGCTCTTTTTTTTTTCTTTTCCGGATGTTTATATAAACTGTCTAATCACAGGGTAACTCGAGCCGTCGTGTTGGGCTGGGAGGCTGTGGGATGATAACTGGATGCTGAGGTGGGGATGGTGGTGGTGGTGGGGGGAGTGGCACATCGTTCACGTTGAAAAAGAAGGTTTGGGTGAAGGGTTTGTGTAAAAAGTGTGTTGTGTGTGTGTGTGTAGGGGGGGGGGGGTTGAAAGAAGAAAACAACGAAAGCTTTTCATGCGTGAGTAAAATAAAATAGTGTGTGCATTCATGGTGACAAGTGAGCGGTGTGTTTGTTATGAGTTGTGATGTGTTTGTTATGAGTTGTGATGTGTTTGTTATGAGTTGTGATGTGTTTGTTATGAGTTGTGATGTGTTTTTTATGAGTTGTGATGTGTTTCTTATGAGTTGTGATGTGTTTGTAAAGAGTAATGTGTTTGTTATGAGTTGTGATGTGTTTGTTATGAGTTGTGATGTGTTTGTAAAGAGTAATGTGTTTGTTATGAGTTGTGATGTGTTTGTAAAGAGTAATGTGTTTGTTATGAGTTGTGATGTGTTTGTAAAGAGTAATGTGTTTGTTATGAGTTGTGATGTGTTTGTTAAGAGTAATGTGTTTGTTATGAGTTTTGAAGTGTTTGTAAAGAGTAATGTATTTGTTATGAGTTGTGATGTGTTTGTAAAGAGTGATGTGTTTGTTATGAGTTGTGATGTGTTTGTTATGAGTTGTGATGTGTTTTTTATGAGTTGTGATGTGTTTGTAAAGAGTGATGTGTTTGTTATGAGTTGTGATGTGTTTGTTATGAGTTGTGATGTGTTTGTAAAAAGTAATGTGTTTGTTATGAGTTGTGATGTGTTTGTAAAGAGTGATGTGTTTGTTATGAGTTGTGATGTGTTTGTTATGAGTTGTGATGTGTTTGTAAAGAGTAATGTGTTTTTATGAGTGATGTATTTTTATGAGTGAGATGAGTTTAAAAAAAAAAAAATTTAATTATTTTGGTTGCTGTTTTGCTACATTTATGATTATATTTTAAATAACAACTTTTTCACTTGAGTAATAATTTTAATGTCTTAAGTTTAAATTGTTGCTTAAAACAAACAAAAAAAACAAACTTAATCAAATTGTTTATCAAAATGCTGAAAATCTTAGACTTGTATGTTTTGGCAATCTTAGACTTGTATGTTTTGGCAATCTTAGACTTGTATGTTTTGGCAATCTTAGACTTGTATGTTTTGGCAATCTTAGACTTGTATGTTTTGGCAATCTTAGACTTGTATGTTTTGGCAATCCTAGACTTGTATGTTTTGGCAATCTTAGACTTGTATGTTTTGACAAGAGCAGACTTGTATATCACGGTAGTTGTAGACGTTTAGTTCATGGCAAACACAGACTTGTATGTTTAGCTAATCGTTGACACCCCACATAGAGCCACACTTACAAACACATCCATTAACACACAACACAATTCTTGGTGTAACGTGTAAAAAAAAAATCACAACCACCCCACCTCTCTTCCCCATCCCCAAGCGTTATTTTTAAACTTCTATTTTTTTTTTTTTTGAATCAATGGTTCTCAATTAACAAATAGTCCTGGGGCATGGAGCAACCCCATGGCATAAGGTGTTAGCTATTAAATGAAAGTCAGAGCGTAAGGGATAGTACTGAGAAATTAATCTTTGTGTATGAATGTGCTTGTTGAGGGGTAGAGAGTTTTAATAAAACAAAATATGACTTGGCGTGAATGGATGAGTCTCACATTAAATACTGGGATAACCGTTAACCTAGAATCAATCCGGGTTCCACGTGGTATAATAGTATTGATCTCTTACGGTTAGGTTTCAATTTCATAATGGTCTTTTATTCTCATCCCTACCTCACCCGCTCCTACCCCCTTACACACACACAGGCACACACACACACACGCAGTTTAGGATCCAGTTAATGTATAATGCTATTGTTATGTAACCGTTGGAACGTAAATGTATTATGTGTGCGTATGTTTGTGTGTTTGAGAGTGTGTTTGAGTGTGTGTGTTTGATTGTGTGTTTGTTTGTCTGTGTGTGTTTGTGTGTGCGTTTTGATGTGTTGATGCGTTTGTGTTGAAAAAGATGTAAAGAGAGGGTGAAAAGCGAGAGAGTAAGAGAAAGAAAAGGGGGAGCGATTATTACAATGGAGATTCTATTTAATGAAAGTCATAGAGAGTGAACGAGAGAGTGAAGGAGAAATTGAGGTACAGTGGCGGAGAGAGAGAGAATGATGTTCAGCAAGACAACATTGTTATTTATTTGACACATCGTAAAAACTTTACTTTTTGCCATCATCACAACTTATTTTTTACACTTGATGTCTTAGCCAAGTCTAAACTAGCCATATATTACAGTGAATAATCTCTAAACTAGCAATATGCTACAGTGAATAATCTCTAAACTAGCAATATGCTACAGTGAATAATCTCGAAACTAGCAGTATACTACAGTTACAGTGAATAATCTCTAAACTAGCAATATACTACAGTGAATAATCTCTAAACAAACAATATAGTACAGTAAATAATGTCTAAGACATTTTTTTTTACTAAATACCTACATACCTTAATTTCTATTAATCCTATTGCCTTGGTCACCAGGATGTTTAATAAGTTACATTTTTTAAAAATAATCAGATTAAAAAATTATATTCACCAGAGGCTTACAAAAAATCAGAGCTGGAAGAATTATATACCCTCAATTATTGTGGTACACCATACACAACTTGTTACAACCACAAAATAAAACTCACAATAGTTTTTCATTTTGTAACAACCAACAATAGCGTCCATTCCATCAATGGTTAGTACAACAAACAATAGCGTCCATTCCATCAATGGTTAGTACAACAAACAATAGCGTCCATTCCATCAATGTTTAGTACAACAAACAATAGCGTCCATTCCATCAATGGTTAGTACAACAAACAATAGCGTCCATTCCATCAATTGTTAGTACAACAAACAATAGCGTCCATTCCATCAATGGTTAGTACAACAAACAATAGCGTCCATTCCATCAATGGTTAGTACAACAAACAATAGCGTCCATTCCATCAATGGTTAGTACAACAAACAATAGCGTCCATTCCTTCAATGTTTAGTACAACAAAGTATAGCGTCTATTCCATCAATGGATACTGCAACAAACAATAGCTTAAATTTCATCAATGGTTAGTTCAACAAACAATAGCGTCCATTCCATTAGAGATTAGTACAACAATAGCTTTTCGTGATTGCCCGATGTAAATACGTCTACCGTCTTTGCACATAATTCACATCGTATTCTTAGGCGCATACAAAAAGCTTTAGAAAGAATGCAAAATGTACCCTAATTATATATGCAGAATGTATTTTTTTTTTCCCCTCGGATTAAACATTTAAAACATGAATGCACATCATGCAAGACCAGGCATTCCACCTGACTGGGCACGTCAGAGTGGCAAGTTTATGACAGAAGGACTTATCCATTTACAATGACAAGATCTTTTTCTGTTTGTCTTGAATTTCGTATTTTCTTGCTATTTTCAACAACTGCTTTTGTTCTCGTACAAAGCCTGGTTTTAACAACGGGAGAAACATGTTCTTTCGTTGTTCTGGTGAACTTGATGTTGTACTCGTTGAGTGGTTCTCAAAGGGTGATTCTACAGGGGTTTGGCTAAAAGTATAGGGGGATTGAAAGGAGCCTCTGGGATCACCGAAGGGACAACTGGTGAATGACGTCATGAGTACTTCTTTTAAATCTAAAGTTATGTATTTGACAGAAAACTGAGTTGCTATGTTATTGATTAACGGCTTTGCATTAGAGTCAAGGTCAAAGATGGACATACGTTTCTTTTTAAGCCCCGTCAGGAGAGAGAGAGAGAGAAGACTTTGAAAGATATTTCAAACAGAAGTACGAACTGCAACAATAATAATTTTAATAATAAAGTTCATGTCAAAAACACGCTTCATCCCAAAGGCTCGGAGCGCGGTACAAAGTCAACAAAAAAAAAAACAAATCTATAATTTACCACATTTAAAACAAACGCAACACTACAAAAACTAATTACAAGCATACAATGGCAAAGTCTTTCTAGCCATTTCAACCATACGCAACACAGCCATTATGCATTAACTAGAAAATAAGGCTGACAATCATCCCAGAAGGTGTTTGCGAAATAGATGTGTCTTTAAATCGGTTTTAAAGGACTCCAGTGTCTGGTTGTTTCTGGTTGTACACGTAGCAAGGCGCTGCAAAAACAGGCAACACTGCAACAATAATGCATGTACACGTAGCAAGGCGCTGCAAAAACAGGCAACACTGCAACAATAATGCATATACACATAGCAAGGCGCTGCGAACCGGCAGCATCGCAACAATAATGCATATACACATAGCAAAGCGCTGCAAACAGGTGATAATTTCTGTGAGAAATATACTTTTAAAAGGAATCGCAGACTTTCAAGTTTATTAGACAACGTTTCTCAAAAAAACATCAATGGTTGACTTACATTCTACATCGATACAATGTTAAATGCGGGAAGTATCATATACTCGGCCAAGAATCTCATCCCAGCTATTGCTGTGGCTGGGAATAAGAAAGATGAGTGGCGCACGCAGGGTATCTGAGTTTTCATATATCAGTGACATCTGTCGACTTTGCGATATAAATCTCCGCTTCCCGCTAATGTAAGTTTTGTAAAAGATTAGAGTTTGGATTAAGTGTTGTTACCTGCAAGACAGAGAGAAAACATAGTCGAAAGCTGGTGTGGGGGAGTGAGTCAATATTTGGTGTAGCTGAGTCTTTCTTCAACGACAAGGAACTTTGGCTTAATAACATACAACTGATGGAGAACTGAGCAGTTCTTCAACAACAAGGAACTTTGGCTTAATAACATGCAACTCAAGTGGAACTGGGCAGTTCTTCAACAGACCAGGAACTTTGGAGTAATAACATACAACTTATGGAGAACTGAGCAGTTCTTCAGTGACAATGAACTTTGGCTTAATAACATACAACTGATGGAATATGTTTTACCAATGATGGTTTTCAACAACAAAAATACTCAGCGCAAAAGGTCTTAACCATTCCTTGCGTTACTCATGGGGAAAAATTTGGGTCCTAAAAAAACTTAATGATCCTCTGATTGAATCTCACATTAATGCAACCAATAAAAATTAAATCCACTAGTCTCATTTATCTACTGACCATTCCTGGCACTACGTGTTTGGAATAATACTGATTATGAACCCTTTGCTGTGATTCATACCAAAGCGTCTAGTGTTTCAAACCACGAGGACATGATTCGAAGTGACACGGTTTTGGAGTGTTTAAAGAGATCACATACAACATAACAACATAGCAACATTGTCTACTTGGTACCATCTTGTTCTAACCAAAGCTGTCTTCTCTACTTGGTACCATCTCGTTCTAACCAAATCTGTATTCTCTACTTGGTACCATCTTGTTCTAACCAAATCTGTATTCTCTACTTGGTACCATCTTGTTCTAACCAAATCTGTCTTCTCTACTTGGAACCAACTTGCTTTAATCAAATGAGTCTTCTCTGCTTGCTATCATTAACTCCATTCAAATACAATATTGGTATTCTTTTAGCTGTGCTAATTTCCCAGCTATGCTGGGTCTTATTGACTTATGCTAATTTCCAAGCTATGCTGGGCCTTTTTGATCTATGCTGATTTCCTAGCCAGTCTCAGTCATGAAATAAAAATGAGATACAGGATAAAAATCGCCAATAACTTTGCATTCAATTTGATATGCTCCGTAAGTCTGAGCGATGTTAAGATCTTCTTTTGATGGAAATTCCAGATAAGATGATCAATCAATGTTTATATAATAACTCATAAGAAATGGTACACAAAATTTTTTCTGCATTGCTGTCGTTGGTTAAATGGTTAAGAAAAATCATTGCTGCATTTCCAACAATATAGTTCAAGATCCAAGCTAAAAAGTTTTCATGGCAATATTAACCTGGTAAATTAAGCTTCAGCTACTGACTTCAACTTGAGTCTAGATATTGAACAACTGCTATCACTTCACCGACCCGACCCATAGCATTAAGAATAATAGGTAATTAAGAATCTGGATAAATAAAATCATTTTTCAATCATCTTACATAAAATGACAACGCTAATCTGATGATTACTGGGAAAGACCACAATAGCTCGAATAATCATTCCATAGTTGTGTGTGTATGACGTTTTGTTAAATAGACTTGCAATATGAAATTCCCAGCAGTCAGCAGTCACGGGGATTCCCCTAAGGTGCGCTACTTGAATGCTTTGTTTTTGTCAAGTAACGCAAGTAGATGTGAAGTTCACGCACTGCGGCCATCATTGTTTCGCGGGTTATTACTAGTATACAATAATCCATGACCTACATATTAGTTTTGTGTTAATTTTTTAAATCTTTCCTATTTATACGGGCTTCTTGGTTTGATTGCTACAGTGGATCTCAAAGTTGGATTACAAGTGGTGGCGCTAAAATGCTCAGTGTTACGATCTTACTTCTGTTGGACGTTCTGTGCTTCATTAAGTTACGACCTTCTTCTTTGAATAATAAATGAAGGACCGCGTTCAATCTGTGTGACGGAAATGTTAGAACACGGTATGTGGAAGCTTGAAACAGAAAGACAGGGCAATAACATAAGAACGTTTTTGGCTAAGAGCCTTCCTTGGTAGACAGGGCAAATGAAGAAAAGAAAAGAAATATAACGTTCTCGCACTACTTTCTATACGTATTGTCGTTAATTCATTTGTCCTATCTGCTGAGGGAGGCTCTTGGCCGAAACGTTCTTATTCTCTTCTTTGAAGGACGTTCCGTCTGTGTCAAAGCTTACGGTCGTTGAATTCATTTTTGGCATCATTGTCTTACTTCACTAAAAAAACAGAGAGCCAAGCGTGGTCTACACTCCACTACACACACAGCCATGCTTGGTCCACACTTCACTACACACACTGAGCCATGATTGGTCTACATATCACTACACACACAGAGTCATACTTGGGTCCACATTTCATTAAACACACAGAACCATACTTGGGTCCACACTTGAGATCAACAAACAACTTTCGATCAAAGTACTTAATATCAAGTCTTCACAACGTTCTCCTTTTATTCTCCCCTTTCTGTCCCGTCTTTTAAGATCAATCTTCCACACACCTTTTCCCACCATTTTCTTCACACAGCTTGAACGCAATCCTTTTATTTGTTATGTAAAAAAAAAAAAAGCACCATCAACAACAACACATTGAAAGTGTTTCAACCATTTGGAAACAATAAAAAAACATTTATTTCCGGGCACAAAGGGATCGATTTTGGTTAGTTCCGGTTTGGTTCGCTCATGGCGGGTATTTCTGTAAGCAGGCTGTGAGATGGATTCAGATGCCATCAAAGTAAGGAAATTAAAACCAGGCCAAAAACGACTATGTAAATTTCTGGTGGTAATACGGTTGGAGTTGAAAATAAGAAATAGAGTAAAGATATCGTGTGTTGCAAAGAATGTATCAGTTATCGGCTGTTAATATTTTGGTCATTTCAAATACCCTGATAGAGATACTTGCCCTTTTTTTTTTTTTCATTGCAGTTAGTTAAAAAGTTAAAACTCACATTTTTGTCTGACTATTTTAGGTTCGATTCCCACTCTTGGAATTTCTCTGGAAATGTTGTTTTCTTAACGAGAATAAATATTTGAGTTCTCGAGTAAATAGTTAATAAAGCAGTTTGGTGTGAGCTCGTATAGAATGTTGAGATAATAGTGAGGGAACAAGACATAATGTAACACTGAAAGATGTTTTGTGCCGGGGCAAACTACACTGTTGTACCCGAGCAAACTACACCATTGTACCGGGGCAAACGACACAGTTGTACCGGGGCAAGCTGTACGGGGACAAACGACACAGTTGTACCTGAGCAAACTACACCGTTGTACTGGAGCTAACTACACCGTTTTACCGGGGAAAACTACACAGTTGTACTGGGGAAAACTACACCATTGTACCGGGGCAAGCTGTACCGAGGCAAACTACACCGTTGTACCGGGACAAGCTACACTGTTGCAACGGGGAAAACTGAACTGTTATACCAAAACACGGAAAAAGAACAAACTAAGGAAAGCGATGTTACAACATTTGCAACTGGTCGGTACAGATGGTCGCAGGCACATTTTTTTACCAATGCACAAGGGACGCTAGTCAGCAAGGCACGGACATTTTTTTAAAAGAACTTCGACAACTTTGGTGATAAAAAATATAATTGTTAATAGAAGGGGTTTTAAAATTTTATTTTTTAAAGAGGGCATTAAAATATTTCTCTAATTATACAACGCAAATATTCTGGGATTATGTTTTAAAATAACTGTGATTATTCTTCTTAAAGATATATAAAAGCGATTAGGTGTTCATCTTTCGGTGGAAATTCCGGATCTGAGACACTGGTAAACTTTGAAAGCTTACAATGACTCATCACCATGGGCGCCCGCAGAAAACTTTCTGGGGGGGGGGGGGGGGGGGGCGGGCAAAAAAAATCGATTAACTTTCCGGGGGGTGGGCAAAAAAAATTAATAATGTTTTAATATAGTTTTAATTTACTGTAGCGTATGTGTATGGTGAATGAACGGACAGGACATCAGCTTAGTTACTTTCTCTTTATTTTCTCTTTACTTTAATACATTTTTTGTCTATTTTAGTCTAATTTTTTTTTATCCAATCAGTCCAGGAGGGGGCAAGTGCCAACCCCCCTTGCCCCTACCTGCGGGCGCCCATGCTCATCACATTAAGCGATGAATCCACAGCCACACACCAGTGTGAAAACCCCAGTTTTGGTCTAGCCACAGTGTAACATTTGTTCTAGCCACAATGTAACATTTGGTCTAGCCACAATGTAACATTTGGTCTAGCCACAATGTAACATTTGGTCTAGCCACAGTGTAACAATTTGTCTAGCCTATTGTTCAGCCAAGTTTTGAAATTATTTACAAGTCAAAGTCAAGCGGGTAAAAGGTAACATGCCATGATCAGTGACCCGAAGATATTATTATTATACGTGGTTTTATATAGCGTGGTACCCCAGCCAAGGGCTAGGCTCACCAGGCTGTACATACAACTAAACAAACATAATAAAAAACTTGAAAGATTAATTGACATATATTAATTAAATAAAACAAAACAAATGTATATTTAAAACTATTTACAGCTCAAGCCAGGGATGACACTCAGTACCATCGTTTTTAGGTCAGAGATGGGAATCAGTCAGGAAAGTAGAGATTGAATAGATGTGTTTTGGGTGCAGTTATGAAGGTTGTGATGGTCGGTATAATGCGGATGTGTAATGGAAGAGAATCCCATTGTTTGGGGGCACAGAAAGAGAACGATCGTTCACCGTATGTTTTTGTGCGAGTGTTGTGGACAGAAAGAATACCCGCGTCTGCGGAGGAGCGAAGCTGCCTAAGGGGTGAATAGACAGAGAGAAGTTCGTTTAGATAAGAAGGGGAGGAATTCGAGAAGTTGTGGCAGAGAACAGAGAGTTTGTAGTCAATACGTGCTTGTACAGGGAGCCAATGAAATGAATGAAGTAGTGGTGTGATGTGATCACGTTTTCTTGCCTTTAGAATTAGCCTAGAGGCCGAGTTTTGAAACGTTTGTAATTTTTCTAACACGTGTTTTGGTGAACCTTATAGAAGAGAATTACAATAGTCAAGGTGAGAAAGAACAAGAGCACAAACTAAGGTTTTTGTTGCACTAACTGTGAGGTAGTGGCGGATGGAGCTGATCTGACGGATAGCGGTGTATGCACAGAGACAAATGTGAGAGATGTGATTATCGAGAGACATGTTGTTAGACAGAATATAACCAAGATTCCTAGTGGAGATATACATGGCGGTAACCTCTAAAAAATCAAAGTTTTTAATAACCCCTTTTTTATCAACATCTGAAATCTAGATTTCATTTTCTGAGACCAGACAAGACCAACCAAAAAAAAAATGTGATCTTTCTTACATGCAATACATCCAAAATGGACTGAGCTGAACAATAATTATACTCCCAGATGGCCCACTTTCAATTAAATAAAAAAAAAAAAAATCTTAGTAACTTTTCTACAAAAATAATTTATAAAAATGCCAATGCCACCGTCATACATGGCTGTCAATGCCACCGTCATACATGGATGCCAATGCCACCGTCATACATGGATGCCCATGCCACAGTCATGCACGGCTGCCAATGCCACTGTCATGATAATCTGAGATTTTTGTTTAAAATGATAAGAGCACATACGAACATGGGTTCATTGTTTCGCTCGTATGGAAACGGTGGATACATAGGAAGGGATGCCGGGGTTGGGGGGGGGGGGGGGGGGGGGGGGGGGGGGGGGGGGGTTGGTTAGCCCTAGAGACGTAACTGATATGCACGGCGGACCAGTGTCCCTTCCAATGATACTAATTGAGTCTGTCATATTAATCGATTTTCTGGTGTTATAATTGGAATCTTTCAATTGAAGACTTGAATCTCATTCGGAAAGAGTGTTTCATCAATAGTAATGACCAAAATGCACGTCTTGTCCTTCATTTAACCACTAAGCAATGAGTGTAGATTGATAGCTTGTATGTTGTAACCGTGAGCCTTGGCATCTCTGGAGACCACATATACAGCTTGTGGGTGAGTGTGTGGTGCTGGGGGATTGGGCTGATGATGTGTGGGTTTGTGATTGTGCTGTTGCTATGGATGCTTTGGGGCTAATGATGAAAATGTGTGTCTGGTTTGTGATTGTGCTGTTGCTATGCATGCTTGGAACTAATGATGAAAATGTGTGTGTGGTTTGTGATTGTGCTGTTGCTATGTATGCTTTGGGGCTAATGATGAAAATGTGTCTGTGGTTTGTGATTGATGAAAGTACTGTTGGTTGGCTAAGACCGGTTACCTCATTTACAATTGTTCTGATAGCTTTAATGGTTGTCTGAAGTAGTTTCTTGACTTTTTAAATCTTTTTTTTATATTAGTTTTTTATTTTTTTTAATTTTTTTTTCTCTATGTTTTCTATATTTGTCCTGGAAGTCTTTAGAATTTTATTGTATTTCATTGAGGGGTGGGTGAAAAAAAAGGGGGGGGGGTGTGGGGGTGGGGTTAGTGTACTTGTTCCATTTCAAGAACCCTTAAACCTCTCGAGTACTTTTATTTCTATTTTATTTTTTTTTTTTTGTTTTTTTTTTTTTTTTTTTTTTTTTTTGTTTGTTTTTTTTTTTTTTTTTGTAGATTGTTTTAGATTTTTTTGGTTTTTCGTGGAGGGGGGGGTGAAAAAAAAGGGGGGGGGGGTGTGGGGGTGGGGTTAGTGTACTTGTTCCATTTCAAGAACCCTTAAACCTCTCGAGTACTTTTATTTCTATTTGTTTCCCAGAGCGACAACGTTAAAAATACAGATTTGTTCACTGTGACAGGGTCGTGCGAAGGGGGGTGATGGGGGCACTCGCTCTGGGCGCCAACAGCAGAGGGTGTCAAAATCGACCTGAGATGTGATATTGATAGTGAATTAAACGATAAAATGCCATTTTCTTCACAAAAACAGGGAGGGGGGGTGTCAATATCGTCTTATTGTTGTTCCGACCAGGGCGACAGTGTTTTCCTCTATATAGGTGGGCGCCAAATTCAGGCTTTGTCTTACCTCAGCACGACTCTGTGTTCCTACATATTGTGTTCACCATTGAAAGTTCCTACATATCATGTTCACCATTGAAAGTTCCTACATATTATGTTCAAAATTGAAAGTTCCTACATATTATGTTCACCATTGAAGGTTTCTACATTTTATGTTCATCATTGAAAGTTCCTAGATCTTATGTTCACCATTGAAAGTTCCTACATCTTATGTTCACCATTGAAAGTTCCTACATATTATGTTCACCATTGAAAGTCCCTACATCTTATGTTCACCATTGAAAGTTCCTACATATTATGTTCACAATTGAAAGTCCCTACATATTATGTTCACCATTGAAAGTTCCTACATATTATGTTCACCATTGAAAGTCCCTACATATTATGTTCACCATTGAAAGTTCCTACATATTATGTTCACCATTGAAAGTCCCTACATATTATGTTCACTATTGAAGGTCCCTACATATTATGTTCACCATTGAAAGTTCCTACATATTATGTTCACCATTGAAGGTCCCTACATATTATGTTCACCATTGAAGGTCCCTACATATTATGTTCACCATTGAAAGTTCTTACATATTATGTTTACCATTGAAGGTCCCTACATATTATGTTCACCATTGAAGGTCCCTACATATTATGTTCACCATTGAAGGTCCCTACATATTATGTTCACTATTGAAGGTCCCTACATATTATGTTCACCATTGAAGGTCCCTACATATTATGTTCACCATTGAAAGTCACCTAAAGAGAAATGTTTAACTCAAAAAAATCTGCCTCTACTCGGGGTCAATAGAGGGGACCGATAGGAATTTTCAGTCTAGGAGGAAGAAAACTTAATTTAACACATAGCTTTCCAAAAACTTACCTGACGTGATATTATTATCTCCCCTTAGTCTCAAGTCATTCCGGTGTTAAATTCCAAAAATTCAATCAACAAGGTGTCAAGTGTGAAACAAACAGGAATTTTTTTTTTTTTTTTTTTTTTTTTTTTTTTTTGCTTTGCCACTTCCGTTGGAGTAAAGGATACCTTCCAAAACTGTCTAGATGTAATCCTGTACAAAAACTGTCTAGATGTAATCCTGTACAAAACTGTCTAGATGTAATCCTGTACAAAACTGTCTCGATATAATCCTGTACAAAACTGTCTAGATGTAATCCCGTAGACAAATTAGCATCAGGCGTTCATTGATTTGTTTGAGTGTCCATTAAAAGCTATGGCACGCTTCCATGCTCTTATATCAGTGCTTTAGGTAGGGCACTTATGATTTCATTAGCAGTGACACAATCAGTTGCCGAGATTTCTTTTTATTACGTAAGTTTAATTTGACACGTGCACTTCGAGAAAGCCATCAACATTACATCTGCGTCTCTTTTCTGTCTTCAATCAAAAGGCACACGACACATCCGGGGTGGTATTTCATTTCAACGGAATGAGATCCGTTAGGAGAACGTGGCGAATTTAACAGAAAAAAAAAAAGCCCCTTAAGTCAGATTGCCAAATGCTGCAGAGCATGAATTTGTTCTCCCTCAATGCCGAGTAACAAGCTCGGCCACGTTTCTGGTGGGCGGTCTCTCACTGACTTATTGCTCGCTTGGCTTGAACAAGTTCCCTGGCCTAACAAGCAATGGGCGAGACAGCAGAAAAAAAAAAAAAAGGGGGGGGGGGGGGGGGGGAATTGCAATCTTAAATTTAAAACAGCAACAAAACAAAAAAACAAAACAAAAAAAATTCATTTCTCTGTGAACCTCACGACTGAGTTCGTTTGTTCCTAAAGTTAAAAAGGTGGTTGTTTTTGATTTGCTCCAGAGCGGAAGTTCTATTTATTTTAACAAAAAAAAAAAAAAAAATAGCATTCGTCAAGATAAATGGAACAGATCATCTTGTATTCAAAGGGTTGGGTGGGTCGGTGCGGTGGGTTGTATGCACAGGTGAGTTGTTAAGAGGAACAGGGAGAAAATTACCAACATACTTATTACTAACATAAATATATTAAGTATATATATATATATATATATATATTTTTTTTTTTTAAAAATAAAAGTCTTATTCATCAGTCAGTTGTTATGAGGCTGTTCAAAAATGAAATATTGTGGCACACTGATGGATTTATTGTAGAACATCAGGAAAAGAATATATATATATAAATATATATATATATATATATATATATATATATATATA
>CAXITT010001458.1:35006-81687 GCA_964033795.1 Lymnaea stagnalis
GGACGATAACAATGGATTAAACGCGACAAGATGGGTTTTAAAATGTCTTTAAATCAGAACTGAGTGTGCTAACAATATGTGCAAGAAGTTCTTTTTCTTTTGGCATTAGAAGACATTCCGACAAATAAACAAACAAAAAATGACACCCAGATCAGCAGCGCCACAAGAATTTACTGAAACTTTCCAAAACTATTTTAAGGGGTCGTCCATTTAATTATGTCAACAAAATGAGGGGGGGGGGGCAATGTTTGACAATTGTTGACAGTGGGAGGGTGGGGGGTGGATTAGTTGACATCAACAATCATGTTTTCTCTATTAAAATTTTAATCTTAAAAATTGACTGGTTATTACATTATTTTGACAAATTTAATGAGTGTAAATTAAAATAGTTATATATTTTTTTAGCCTTTAACAAGATTTGATGTGCGTCTGTCTGTGCACTGCTGATTGCTGGTCAGAATGTTAGCACATTTTGTTAGTGCAAGAGAAGTCAAAAGTTGGCCTCCCTTCGCCTTTAGACTCTGTCGCAAATGCTTGGGCTGTATCTTTGCGATCATATTGCAGATATGGAAGAAGGACATGGTTCAAGTGTCATGTGCAGTCAGGATAATAAATGGTATTGGAAGAGTAGGAAAACAATATTTTGAGAATTAGGGGAAAGTAAAGTGAGTAACAATATTAGCATAGCTGCTTGAACGGATTTGCAAAATCAGTAACATCTATTTTGCATCACAAGTCATGTTGAAATGTTTTTCCTACAATTTTGTTTTATTAAAATAGACCAGCAGAGTAAAATGTAGAATATGTATTATATTTATTTAATTATAATTCTTTTTTTCTTCTTCTTTTTTTTTTGGGGGGGGGGGGGGGGGTGGTGGGGGGGTGTTGGGGGTGGGAAAATATTGACGGAATAATTTAGGGGGGATCACTGAAAGTTTGACAGTTGTTGACAAGGGGGGGGGTGTCAAAAATTGCTTACAAATTGTTGACGTAATTAATGACGCCCCCTTGAAGTACTTCTATGTTACATGACATTCAAGGACAAAATGATACGTTAAGTGAAAGAGCAGATAACTGTAAATTTCTTATAGCCAGTTCATAGCTCAGCTTCGGTTATTTTCCTACATTTTAATTGAATCCATTAGGTTCCAACCAGGGGCTGCCACTCACTTTAAACAAAATAATTCCAGGAGCTTGGGGAAATTTCCCAATGGATGTGAGCACTTGTTCCGACCCCGTGGTGTTTCATTTCATACTTTAGCTAAGTGATGGTGGCCATTTATTACAATGCCTAAAAATGTTTAACATTCCCCATATGTTTAGAATGCCCCAAGGTAAACATTCCCCATATGTTTAGAATGCCCCAAGGTAAACATTCCCCATATGTTTAGAATGCCCCAAGGTAAACATTCCCCATATGTTCAGAATGCCCCAAGGTAAACATTCCCCATATGTTTAGAATGCCCCAAGGTAAACATTCCCCATATGTTTAGAATGCCCCAAGGTAAACATTCCCCATATGTTCAGAATGCCCCAAGGTAATGTCAATAATGCGAAGACTTATACTTCAATCGTTGTAAAAAAGGATTGTTGTACACACCGTCTTCTCACACAATTATTTCAGCAAAAAAAAAAAAAAAAAAAAAAAAAAAAAAAAAAAAAAAAAATATATATATACTTACTGTCTGGATTAAAAAAAAAACCTTTTCAAAAAACAATGTCACGCTTTATTTGTTTTTATTTTATTTATTTATTTATTTTGCAGCTTAGACCACATTATTGTTATGTAGGTCTAATATAGGTCCCACGATTAGACCTCAACTACTACTTGCAATTCCTAATATAACACAGCGTCGACTACCTGAAGGTCCCACTTTTGCACAACCTTGACACATCAAAGGTTTCAACGGTACACAGCTGAAACATCTCTTTGCAGTTAAACTAACGAAAGGCCTCCATTTCTACAAAAGCTCAATCGTATGGAATTAAACAGGTATCAAAGTATCTCCAAGTCAAAGATGTTCATCAAAAGATCCAAACACATTTGTCTCTATTCCAAAGGCTTCAAGATGATCTCATCAATGTTCAATCTGTAAGCGGAATAATCCCGTTATATTTTGTGCGGTTCTTTGTAAGAGAGATAGTGCTCACGTCTGTTGTATCTAGTCTGTTTTAACCAGGAAAAAAAATGTTCTAAAGCTCGAAAGACATGTAGGCAAAACATAATATTGCGAAACAAACCAATTAAAAAAAAAGTGCTGAAGTTGAATGCTGGGTGATCAGTTCGGATTTTCATTTCCTGAATATAACAAGCAATGATTATTTCAGAAATTTTCCCGCGGGAGGGCACTTCAGATTTTTCCGGGGGGCAGTGCCAGCAGTGCCAGTTGATTTATTGTTGGACATATTTTTGCTCGCGGGGGGGGGGGCACTTGACTTTCCCCGGTGTGCGGGGCAGTGCCCCCCCCCCCCCGAGATATAGCTGAAAGAAACCCTGATAACAAAGGATGTGGTGACACAGGTAAAAATGTGAACATCATAGATGTTCAGGACGATAACAATGGATTAAACGCGACAAGATGGGTTTTAAAATGTCTTTAAATCAGAACTGAGTGTGCTAACAATATGTGCAAGAAGTTCTTTTTCTTTTGGCATTAGAAGACATTCCGACAAATAAACAAACAAAAAATGACACCCAGATCAGCAGCGCCACAAGAATTTACTGAAACTTTCCAAAACTATTTTAAGGGGTCGTCCATTTAATTATGTCAACAAAATGAGGGGGGGGGGGGCAATGTTTGACAATTGTTGACAGTGGGAGGGTGGGGGGTAGATTAGTTGACATCAACAATCATGTTTTCTCTATTAAAATTTTAATCTTAAAAATTGACTGGTTATTACATTATTTTGACAAATTTAATGAGTGTAAATTAAANTCCCCATATGTTTAGAATGCCCCAAGGTAAACATTCCCCATATGTTTAGAATGCCCCAAGGTAAACATTCCCCATATGTTTAGAATGCCCCAAGGTAAACATTCCCCATATGTTTAGAATGCCCCAAGGTAAACATTCCCCATATGTTTAGAATGCCCCAAGGTAAACATTCCCCATATGTTTAGAATGCCCCAAGGTAAACATTCCCCATATGTTTAGAATGCCCCAAGGTAAACATTCCCCATATGTTTAGAATGCCCCAAGGTAAACATTCCCCATATGTTTAGAATGCCCCAAGGTAAACATTCCCCATATGTTTAGAATGCCCCAAGGTAAACATTCCCCATATGTTTAGAATGCCCCAAGGTAAACATTCCCCATATGTTTAGAATGCCCCAAGGTAAACATTCCCCATATGTTTAGAATGCCCCAAGGTAAACATTCCCCATATGTTTAGAATGCCCCAAGGTAAACATTCCCCATATGTTTAGAATGCCCCAAGGTAAACATTCCCCATATGTTTAGAATGCCCCAAGGTAAACATTCCCCATATGTTTAGAATGCCCCAAGGTAAACATTCCCCATATGTTTAGAATGCCCCAAGGTAAACATTCCCCATATGTTTAGAATGCCCCAAGGTAAACATTCCCCATATGTTTAGAATGCCCCAAGGTAAACATTCCCCATATGTTTAGAATGCCCCAAGGTAAACATTCCCCATATGTTTAGAATGCCCCAAGGTAAACATTCCCCATATGTTTAGAATGCCCCAAGGTAAACATTCCCCATATGTTTAGAATGCCCCAAGGTAAACATTCCCCATATGTTTAGAATGCCCCAAGGTAAACATTCCCCATATGTTTAGAATGCCCCAAGGTAAACATTCCCCATATGTTTAGAATGCCCCAAGGTAAACATTCCCCATATGTTTAGAATGCCCCAAGGTAAACATTCCCCATATGTTTAGAATGCCCCAAGGTAAACATTCCCCATATGTTTAGAATGCCCCAAGGTAAACATTCCCCATATGTTTAGAATGCCCCAAGGTAAACATTCCCCATATGTTCAGAATGCCCCAAGGTAATGTCAATAATGCGAAGACTTGTACTTCAATCGTTGTAAAAAAGGATTTTTGTACACACCGTCTTCTCCCACAATTATTTCAACAAAAAAAAAAAAAAAAAAAAAATAATTAAAAAAAATAATGCAATGATTTTAACTGAACCCCTTGCATCAATAGAATGAGGGCAATGGATCGGTCACAGCGGGCTAGGACTCTAGTTGCCCCAATTCCGAAAGTCCAGACATTAGCTTCGTGTTGATCTCTTGACTGGAGCACCTCTACTGGTGTACCGCGAGATGATGGCAGGTGTGCTGGACAAAATGCCTCCAAACACATTAGTATATATATATGTATATAAATAAAAGTTTTTACTACAAAGTGGGAGATTGTTGACAATCTGTTCAACTCTGCTACAAGGTGGGACATTGTTGACAATCTGTTCAACTCTGCCACAAAGGGGGCATTGTTAACACGCTGTTCAACTCTGCTGCAGAGTGGGACATTGCTGACAATCTGTTCAACTCTGGAACAGACACCTATCTAACATACAGCAATACAATGTTTTAATATATATTATACTTTTCAGCATTGTTATAATTTGAAACTACATTACCTTTTCAGTAATTTTTTTCCATGATTATACCATGATTATACCATGATTATACCCGTGGTGTGCCATGTCATTCTTTGATAGGAATCACTGAAATATACGTAAAGTAGCGCGGTTGTTGCTGTTTGGGTGTTTGGGTGTTTGGCTGTTTGGGTGTTTGGGTGTTTGGGTGTTTGGGTGGTAGATTACGGCCCTATGTTGTGTGCTTTTGGCTGGTGAACAATCAAGTAACAACTCCAACGCCCTTTAATAAGATATAACGAGTTGTTTTTTTTTTTTTACACTGTACTACATAAGTTCACAAAGTAAACTAGGCTCGACCCAAGAATCAAGGCCATTTCTTTGGCGACAGGAACTCGGTTAGAAAAGGACTCTAAATAAAACTGCAGGACTAGAAACGAAGACCAATGGAGCTAAAAGTATTTAAGTCCCATTTTTTTGTGAAAACAAAGCTGAACTGGGACATTTTCTTATCCGGTGAAGTCACACGGTTAAAGTTTTTCGTATAAATCCGTTTTAAAATGTAAAATAGAACAATGGGGTGGGGGTTGAAAATTTGAAAACATGCACTTTAAGAGAATCCCAATTAGTGCTCTCCCCTTCCTAAGGCTCGCAACCACAATTTTTTTTTCAAGCCCCTGAACTATATTAACATTCTAATGACCCAGCCGCTTTTAAACCGCAGATTTATTTCACAAACCATTTCAGAAAAAAAAAAAAAAAGAGAAAAAAAAAAAAAAGTATATAATATATATATATTCCGCACCAAAAGCATTTACGAAATTTTATTGGAAATTTTATTTCGTGAAATCGGTGGCGTCATATTCCTTCAGCTTCCCCTTGAAAGACGGGAGAAACTGATTTTTTGAGGTTTGGGGGGTGGGGCTGAAAATTTAATAGACTGTAGTCATCGGCAGCGAGTCTATGTGTCAAGTTTTATCTCAATACGGTGATGGGAGGTGGGTCAATTAGTCTTCCAAACATTTTTTCCAGCCAGAAACACCGAACAAAAGCAAAGTTAATATAATATAAGGCTGCGGCTATTCGGACCCGGGTCCGAGAATTGAGAGTTTGGGTTCATTAAAAAATATTTAAACATCATTGTAGGGTTTGTAAGACAAAATTTGATAGCAAATGACAGATAATTGAATGGACTACGTTTGTAAACTTAATTAATAAGTTTAACTAAAATAAAATACCACAAATGACGTCTGAATTGCAAGGCAATCATGTCAAGTACATGGACACCATCTGGAGCAGGGTTCTATAACAACTATTGTTATTACATTATTATGGAGTGTTAGAGAGACAGATCAAGGATAATGTTATTGAATGATATGTTTGATCATAGTAAGTCATTGACAGTAAAGTCAAACCGTAGCTGGAAGGAAACAAAACTAAGTCACAAATTCATTAGGTCATTCATATTTGGGGAGGAGGAGAGAGTTGGGGGGTCATTGAGTGTTGGGGAAAGAGTTAGCTAGAGATTAAATTAAATTATGCTTTAGATTATATTTAATTTATAGAGAATATTGTAAGTCTACACTCCAGCCTTGGTAGTGGAAAAAAATAGTTTTCATTTGTAGAGATAATGACTTGATTTACCTTAAGAATAAATTATATAAAAATGTAGAACTGTAGCTCATTAATACTTTTAATTGTATGAATATTTTGCTCTCCTTTTGGTTTTTATTTCAAAACACAATTTAATTATTGGCAAACCAAGGTGAATTGAGTGTCTTTGTTATATTAAAAATAAATTTTATTTGAGTTTACTTTTGGAATAAAGAAACTATTTCTTTTCAATGATATCTGTATAATCATCAGTAATACTCCCCCACCCCTTTCCCTTGCCTGACTTTTCAAATATTGAATTTCAACGTAAATTTGAGTAAAGTGAAACACTGCTAGACGATGCCAGGTGTGTCTGGCAATACCCCCCCCCCCTCCTTTTAAAAAGAGGAGAATAAAATAGTTTTTTTTTTTTTTTTAAGGCACGTTTATTTGATAGAATTGTGCTAATGTACAAGGGGCATTGTTTAGCAGGGACGTCATTTGGGTAGGGCAGGGGGGAAGCTTTTTTGCACCCCCCCCCCCCATTTTTTGAATTTGCTTGCTTCTTTTTTTTTAATGATTTTTTTTTTTAATTAACCAGGTATCAGTATCTAGGACAGCAGAAAATCAAACGTAGCAGAAAATAAATACGGAAAGAACAATTCGTTTATTTAAAATTAACAATAGAAAACATAAATCATTATCTGACAATTGTTATTTAAACTGATACGTCATGATACGTCCTGTGGCGCCTCCAGTAATAAACATCTCAATAAGCCGGCCAGTTTTGAGTTTTGGTTTTGCCCCCCCCCCCCCGTTTTTGGTTTTTTTTTTGCCCCCCCCCCCCCCACCCACACACAAACTTTCTTTGGAAAAAAATCTGAAATGATGACCCCTGTTGGTGAGCATATTACTATTACCAAGCTGTATTGTCAAACTCAGTACTATCTTACAAGCTTTATCATTACGCACCATCATGAACGTCGTTAGTGTCGTTAGTACGTTAACTAAATTATTATATTAGCAGGTTCGACTTGTATGTGTGCCACGGGATGCTTTTATCGTAGTTAAATACAAGAGCAGGGCGTCACAAGAATATGTTCCCACCCGACCAGGGTGCCGTCAGAGACGGTTTCTAGGAACCCATGTTCGTTACTTGTCCTACGCATACTACTTATTGTAGGTTGTTTACTTTAAAAATATTTTATTAAATGTCTCAGATATCATCGTCTTTACTCACATTCATATGTTTTGTTAGTTCATTCGCTAGTTTGAAGTTAACTTATCAGAAGAAGCAATTCATTGGCAATGCTATGACTATGGCCTATGCTGAATAAAAAGTGATTATATAATTATATAGTCTACTTATAAAATTGGGGGGGGGGGGGAGAATTATTGGGAGTTTGTATCGGGCGGCATTTTATCAAGTAGCCTACAAGCCAGGTCCACCACTATATTCTAATTAATCCATAATTATTAAATGTACCTAATCAAGACCTATCAAGATTAGGGAATCGTGTATTTTTCCTTTCATTAATTCATTGAAATCATTGGCATGCTTGTTTAAACCATTAACAAAAATGTTATTAATTAAGTCTAAGTATTAGTCTGAGTCAGTCTTAGCCTGAAGGCCCTGAAGTCACAATTACGACGTATGACTTTGAACTAACTGATTTAATTACTTTAAAAATTGAGGAAGAAGCATTCATTTTAAATTGAAACAAAAATGTTTTTATTGATTAGTTTTAGTTATACTTATACTACTACTCTTGACTAGTCTTGACGCTACTACTAATTTTTTTTTTCCAAAATCTTGTTTAATACTGTTTATCTCCCTTGCTTGAAATTATAACCATTTTCGTAAATGATAGTGATATCCCTTACAAAATAAGTAAATTCGTGAAATTATATATTTTATCTTTTTAATTGGGTTGAGTTTTAATTGTAATATTATATTAAAAGAATTCGAAAAAAAATAGCGTTTTTTTTTAAAGATAATATATACAATTTATGCTCTTTCATATTGTGTGTCAGGATGGCCGAGTGGTCTAAGGCGCCAGACTCAAGGTTAATACCTTCCCATGTTGCATGGGTGTGAGTGTTCTGGTCCACGAATGTGGGCGTGGGTTCAAATCCCACTTCTGACAATTTTTTTTTCTGAATACTTCTTTTTTTTAAGAGTGGCTTGACAAAGCACGACAAAGTATAATAATACTTACTTAGATTTACATTTTTTTAAAAATTATCCTAGAAAACATCAAATTCCAATCATATTTCACTGAAATATCAGTGTATCTGACACAACTATATGTCACTGTTTTAAATTGTACTGCCTTTAATTATTGAATAATTTTCCCAAAAGAATACTGAATGCACATAAAATATAAAATCATAATGACAATGATAATGTGTGATTTTTATACTTATGAAGTCCACTTAATTTAAGATAAAACTAAATTTTAATGAAATTGTTTTGTGGCAATAAATAAAATGACCCCAACGTCCAATGTCAATTTTGCTTTACAATATCACTACAGTTAATAAGTTAAGACGTTTATAATCTAACGCAGTGGTTCCCGGCCCTTTGGACTCGCGGAGCCCCCTTTTAGGATTAATTTCTTTGCGGGATCCCGCTAGGACTACTCCATATCTAATAAATTACATTTTAATTTGTCAAATTATTAGATTGATTAGAAAGATGCGATCAATTTTAAATAAATAACGTGATGAGAGGTGTGAAAAAGAATGTACAGGCATCGCAAAGTAATTGCAGAAAGTTAATTTAATTTTTTTGTATAAACTAACATTGTCTTAAACTTATATCCAACTTTCCTTAAACCTATAGACACATTTTTTATTAAGACTACATTCAACCTTTCTCTACCATTTGCTTACTTAAACCGATCTCCAGCCTTTCTTAAAGCTATCCGTAAAAAGTACACAACTCTGATCGCATTCCTATAAAAAGTCCCCCCCCCCCCGGCCAGGCTGACCGTATTGCCCTCGTGATGTAGATACAATTATTCTATTTACGTTTCATGTATCACATTTGCCAGCTCCTGTCATTTTTATTAAGCCTACTTTCACCCTTTCTCTACCATTTGCTTACTTAAACCGATCCCCAGCTTTTCTTAAAGCAATCCGTAAAAAGTACCCAACTTTCATCGCATTCCTTTAAAAAGCCCCCCCCCCCCCGGCCAGGCTGACCGTATTGCCCTCGTGATGTAGATACAATTATTCTATTTACGTTTCATGTATCACATTTGCCAGCTCCTGTCAAGAACAGCACACAAGTCTTACTTTTTATCTTGCACCCGACACCATAATTACAGATGTCACAAAAACTCACTTTTCAACGCAGAATCACGTACTGCGTGTTGCTGCATATACACAAGCTGGCTTTCGCGCGCTGTGAACGCCAAGATACGAGGAAGTGTCAATCAAAATTGTTTATTTGCACATTTCCGTGGTAAAAGATCACACCATTAAATAAATAGGCCTACACATTTTAAATATATATTTTAACTAATTAAATGTACAGGAATGTAAACAAAAACTTTTCGCGCACTTTTATAAAATTGTGAGGCTAAGGAAAGTTTGAAGGAGAAGGTTAAAGGTGAGGATTTAAGGAGAAAGCTTAAGGAGAAGGTGTAAAGAAAAAAAACAACAACATTAAGCAAAATATCAAGCCTCTAAATAAATAACAAGTAATTCTTCCCTCATTCTGTATATTTCAATTTCTTCTTTTTCAAATTTGTTCCTCTCAGAGTACAATTTCATCAACTTCCCTCATGTGAACTGTTTGTTTCATTTAATATGAGGCTTTGAGCTTATCTTGCTAAGTTTTTTCATATTTGTTAAGGAATTAACTGTTAGCTGAATAACTGCTTTATGCTGTATTGAAATGTTGAATGAAATTGAATTTAAAAAATGCCCAGAAGGCAATTTACCATTCCCCAGAACTTTAACATGTACAGGTATATTAATGTTAAATGAAATGAATTTTTTTTTAAAATGACCAGAAAGCAATAAATTTTGTAAATAATTGAAATTCTTTCATCCCTTAGACTTAGGCCCAATCATTACTTAGTCATATGTGATGAAATAATTCAGCTCCATCATTTTCAGCTTGAAGATAAAAAAAGAGAAATTTGGACATTTACAATCTGAATTGTTTATGAGTAACCCAGACTCTGCGGCTTACTACTTACAATGCCAAGATGAAGACAGCAAAAACGGTAGGTTAATAACGCTCTGGCAAATGATTAGTTAGCTCTTCAGGAAAAAAATTTAATATGTAAAAAGAACAAAACTCCTCTCCACCCTATGGGCAAGCTTGGACGTATGGCCTGCCACTCGGCATGAAATTATTTATTTATGAAACCTCAACTTACTCAATGTGTCTGTTGCCAATTTGCACTGTTAAATTATGGAAAAAACAACAACTTTAGTACGGTAGCTTTTTATATAAATTAGAATGGAAATTTGATTCCAATAAACCTAGAAAGGGAGAATCACTCTGATTTTGAATTATCTGAATTACATACAATACATACTGTCAGCTGGAA
Source organism: Lymnaea stagnalis (assembly GCA_964033795.1). Classification (NCBI taxonomy): domain Eukaryota; kingdom Metazoa; phylum Mollusca; class Gastropoda; family Lymnaeidae; genus Lymnaea; species Lymnaea stagnalis. The sequence goes on from CAXITT010001458.1 coordinate 45,738, forward strand.
TAGCTTGAGTTCTCCACTGAATGAAAAAAAAAACGAAATGAGAAAGTTTAACATTTTACGTATGAATTATCCAAGTACACAAAAACTGATTTATATATCCGCCAAGAGGATGGATTTTTACAACTCTTGTTGGAACAACTTGCATTGAGAACATCCCACAAAGGAGAATGAAGCTTCAAGTAGGATGCAAGAGGGCAGAAACTTTTAAGTCTAGAATAATGACTCCTTTAGACACAGTTAACATTTTCCTGCCAACAGAGCAAGCAAAATAGTTTTTCATCTGTGATTCAATCAATGGGAGGACCACCACACAAGATGCATCTGTTAGTTAATGACCCAATTTCATTTTCTATTTCCAGAAAGTATTTTGAATTTCCCTGGGTCAGCAGCTGCCCCATAACTCACGCCAGCCAGGGACACCCACCATGAGCATCCACAATTCCCAACATGTTACAAGTTCATTACTAAAATACACCATCTCCAATGTTTCACAGTGATGCTTCTGTCTATAGAACTTTGTTGGTGCCCAGTATGCCGTCTTAAATAATTATTGAGAGCCTTTTTAGCAGATGTAAAATAAAGATGATATTTTTGAGTGACAATGTCGTTCAAGCAGAAAAATCCTAATAAAACTAGCTCTAAATCAAGTTAGAAATTTTTTGTGTCGAAATGTGCATTACTTTTTTTAAAGTGAATTTCTCATCTGTCAATGACCAGGTTTATTTTTAATAATTTATAAGTTGTTGCCACAATGCCAAATATATACTAGGAAATAAAGACTTGAAATCATCCCATGTTATGTAGCCATCCCCAGGCCTGATTTAAGCAGACATTTTAAAAGACAATTAAATAGAAACATTGGGAACACTGTGATAAAGTATGGTAAGAAAAAAAAATTACCATTCAGACAAATTAATGTATTTTTATTCTTCAAATGACAAATCTTTCATCATGCCTGCTTTATTTTATTCTTCCAATGACATTATATCAAAATTATTATTATTTTATATATATTATATTATATATTTAAATATTTTATATTTAAATTGTATTTATAAACATTGCTTGAATTTAAAAAAGCTTAAAATATTCAACAAAACATAAGCTTAAGTATCTGACCTAAACCGGGGACCATTTTTTAAAAAAATAATTTTTTTTTCAATCTGCCTTAGAAATGGACATCAGAAAGTGAACCAAAAAAAAAAAAAATTAACTCTAGTTCACAATGGGAGAGAAGTTCAAATTCATTGTTTCATGGAAATTATTTTTATTAATTGTGTGAAAGGGAAGTCTGAAACTGGAGCAGACATCGACCACCTTTTATTCTTTGTCCACAATTTGTTTAGTTAATCCTTTAAAAAATTGCTTTGATATAATCTATGTTTATATGATTGAAATGATGTGAAAGATGTGCTCGAATTCATAAAAAAACCTATTTAAATAAAAAACTAGAAATAGGTAAAAATACATTTAATAAAAACAAAAACATTTTTTACAAGTTACAACCTTAAGTGTTGAAATGATCCCTGAGGAATTTGTGTTGATTTTATGATAAATAAAAAGTAATTCCATCCAATAATGTATTAATGTCAATTACCATTTGAGTTTTTTTTTTTTAAATGCCTTCAAGGATGTTGTTTCTAATTCTTTGGTTCAACTAGTAAAACACTTTTCCACCCATCTCTCAGGTTCTTTCTTATTGTTAGTTTCAATGTCTATCATGCTATTTTTTAATTTGTACATTTCTGTTGACCTACAAAACATGAGAGTGCTAAATATGATAACTTCTTGGAATTTTAAAAGCTTCATTTAAACATGAAACTACACTTTGTGATATAAAGAGAGCGATTTTAAAATACATATTAATTTCAAATACATGTATATGCTTATAATACTTAAAATATAATTTTAAATTTCACTGAAAAAATACAGTATCATAAGAGCACACACACATTCATTTAACAATTATTGTTTATGCTATCTTGCAGAGCTTTGTTCCTCCACTGGAAGCTTTCATACCACTTTAACTGCTATAGATTTAAAAACTTCCCTCTGAAACCTTAAATAGAAGGGAAAATATTTATAAAGAATAAGTAATAAAAGTTTGTCTATTTGTCTTAATTAATGTATAAAACTTGCAGTAGGTTTTTAAAAAAAACTAACTAACTTAAATAAATTAGAAGTGTTGACTTGTCACGACTTGAAATAAACTAACATTTGATGGTCTTAAATGATCACATGTTAGGATTCTTCCTGTGTTAAAAATTGTATAGAAATTTAAAAACTACTTACAATAGGGCTGTTGGGTTCTGCTAACACCAGTGGGTGTCCAGAGTCAGAAAAGTGTCAGATACTTTTACTAAATGGTACAGAACCTGATAATACAATCAATGATATAGAATTATTAAATATAAATGAAAGGACTGCTTTCAAGCTTAGTAAATGAATGAAATAGCAAAACGAGGTATGTGGAAGCTTGAAATAAGATCAGGACAAAAAACAAGGACGTTTCGGCATAAAGCCTTCCTCAGCCAACAGTAGAAATGAAAATATAACAAAGAAAAGAGCACGAATGGATACTTCTTGAGCTGTCTACTGTGCTCTTTTCTTTGTTATATTTTCAGGGCCAAATCCTGAGGTGTGGTTAAAATGAGACAACCTGAACAGATCATATAATGCTTTATTGGTAAAAGTCTGGACAAGAAAAATGGAAAATGCATTCTGTCAAACAATTAAAAAAATATACATATATAATATCCTTGATAAATTTAGAGTTTATAAAATTATGTTTATAAAATAAAATCACAGAGTAAATCATTAATTTGTTAATGGAAATCTTCTATGTGGAGACAGTAATGTTGTCTTCTGTTGTAGACATATCTGAGACAGATATATTCTGTGCATTAGAAAGATGTACAACACCTGTGCCAGGTGGCATATCTACAATAAGGTAATCTAATGGACCCCACACCACCTAGAAAATTTTAATTAAAAAGTTTTATAAAAGTCAACACCCTAGAATCCTATCTTAAAATCACCACTTCTTAAAAATAACCTATAGATATTTATTTATAGGAAGAAAAATTGTGTGTTTTTAAATCATGAGACACAATACAAGGTCCTATATAACAGTACCTTATTTTGTAAAATACCCTTAGCTAAATAAACTTTTACAAAATAATAATGATTAAGAATTTATTAATAAATAGAAGTGAAAAGACAAAAAACTTTTATTAGTCTTGCATACAAGAAGTTGTCTCCCCTTTGTGCTGTTATTGTAAATCCGCAACAACATCAGGAAAATATAACTAAAAAAAAGTCCAGTTTACCTCTCTCAAGAATGAAATAGTAAAACAAGGTATGTTGAAGCTTGAATCAAAAGACAGGACAGTAAGATGAGGATGTTTCTTATTGTTCTGTCTTTTGATTCAAGCTTCCACATACCTTGTTTTACTATTTCATTCACATAGCTTGAATGCAATCCTTCAATTATTACCTCTCTCAGTAGTTTTTGAATTGCTGACATCACCATGAGACCACACCCCCACAATGGCTGCTTTATCATCCACTAGAAACCCCATTGACATTCTGTGTACAAAACGGCAACATTATATAATTAGTTTCTAAGGCCCAATTTTAAACCTTACTGTGATCTACCAAAGTTTACATGTATAAATATTTATATATAATTTTTAAATAAGAAATGTTACAAGTGATTATTATCATGCCAAATCAAGATTTTATTTCAAAAGTTTAATTAATTTGTTAATTTCTTTGAACCCATCTCAACAATTTTCACAAAACTGGAAGTCACTCCCCTCTGCCCTCTCAATGATTAACATTTTATTGTGAATAAAGTTTATGAAACTATAGGACCACAACAAATGTATTTGTCAATAAGCTTTATGAAACTATAGGATCACAACAAATGTATTTGGAACTAAGCTTTATGAAACTATAGGACCACAACAAATGTAGTTGTGAATAAGCTTTATGAAACTATAGGACCACAACAAATGTATGTGTGAATCATTTATCCAGCGCTTCCATTCTGTGTTATCGACCAACAGTCTGCTTGATTGGGTTTTCAAACAATTAGGTTTGACTCTACTCACCACTTAACTCCATAGTCGACCAGGGGCAGCATCAATTTTCCTGCATTATAAAATTCATGTGGAGATTACAAGTAATGGGATATTAATTGCACTCATTTTTAAGACAACAAAACTTACTTTCTTAAATAAAAATGTATAAGGAATAGTGACGCTGGCTTATCAAACAATTGATTAGGTCATTATATGTGGAGATTACAAGTAATGGGATATTAATTGCACTCATTTTTAAGACAACAAAACTTACTTTCTTAAATAAAAAAGTATAAGAAATAGTGATGCTGGCTTATCAAACAATTGATTAGGTCATTATATTTTTAAAAACAAAACAAGATTTTTAATTTATTTGAACATATTGGCAAAAAACAAAATCTCCATTCCGGAATGCTTTCCTTACTGTGGTCTTAATCAACAGTAGACTTGGTAAAAATAAAAGTTGAAAACAAGAGATAATAAACTATTCTTTGACTTTTATGTTAACTTTTTCAGTAAAATTAAAGGCTAACAATTTCAAATGCAATTTGCATACAAAAATAAACTGATTAAATATTTCACATAGTGATTAAAGATGTATGAAAAACTAAGAGCGGGGCATAATGTCAGATTGATTATGAGTAGGGCAGGATATCTGACAAATAATGATTAGGGTAAGATGTAAGACAGACATTGAATAGGCCTGGATGTCAGACAGATAATTAATCGGGTAGGATGACAGATAATGAGTAGGGCAGGATATCAAGCAAATAATGATTAGGGTGGGATGTCAGACAGATAATGAGTAGGGCAGGATGTCAGACAAATAATGATTAGGGTAGGATGTCAGACAAATAATGAGTAGGGTAAGATGTCAGACAAATAATGAGTAGGACAGGATATCAGAAAGATAATGATTAGCGTAAGATGTCAAACAGACAATGAGTAGGGTAGGATGTCTAAAAAATAATGAGTAGGGTAGGATGTCAGATAAATAATGAGTAGGTAGGATGCCAGAAAGATAATGAGTGGGATAGGATGTCAGAAAAATAATGAGTATGTTAGGATTTCAGAAAGATAATGAATAGGACAGGATGTCAGAAAGAGCAGGGTAGGATGTCTAACAAATAATGAGTAGGGTAGGATGTAAGACAAATAATGAGTAGGTAGGATGCCAGAATGATAATGAATAGGACAGGATGTCAGACAAATAATTAGTATGGTAGGATGTAAGACAGATGGCATAACCAATCCTTAACATGGGGAAAAGAAAGAGAAGAAGGCCAAAGAATACATGGAGACGTGAGCTGGAGGCAGACACAAAAAGTATGGGATACACCTGGAAGCAACTGGAAAGGAAAGTAAAGGACTGTGATGAATGGAAACTTCTTGTAGACGGCCTATGCCCCAGACAGGGTAAAAAGGCAAAAGAAGAAGAGTCAGACAGCTGAATAGGGTAGGATGTAAGACAAATAATGAATAGAGTAGGATGTTAGACAAATAATGAATAGAGTAGGATGTTAGACAAATAATGAATAGGTTAGGATTCCAGAGAGGTAACAAATAGGTCAGGATGTCGGACAGATAATAAAAAGTGAAGGATCTTAGAGGGACTAATAGACAACCTTAAGGTGGTTTAGCTCAGGCTGACCAGACAAATTCATCAACATGGGAATGGAGGGTCCAGAAATATCTGCATCTAGAAGACCCAGTGGAAAACATACTTTATTACCTATTATTTTTTTTTTAAGTTAAAAAAAGTTCTTCAATGTTATCAAAGTACCAGTAATACAAAGCGAATATGTGAATATGCAATTTAGTTACTTAAGGCACGTTCATTCATTTTTTATTTTAAAGAAAGAAAATATGTTTTTTAAGGACAAGTTGCAAATAAATTTTTGTAACAAAAGATTACTTTTTTAATAAAATCATATACAAATATATGGAAATATGTGTTGTTCCATTTTAAGAAACTACAGCTGATTGCATTGTTTAAGTTGGGATGAATTTTAGATTAGAATTATCCCATAGTTCAGGGGAATGCATAAAGGGTGCTTTGGGTTACCTAAGGGTTCAAAGTCCTGGGGGTTCTTTTAATAATATTTATTAGTAACTTTATATAGTAAGTGTGTGTGGGGAAGAGAGAATTACAAGTTTGTGATAGATCCCCCAAATCACCATCAAATAAAAGTATGTCACTGGATGACTGAGTGCATTTTATTAGTACCGATATAGGAATGTTTCAGTCCATAGTAGATTTCCCGTTTTTCATTAAACTGTTTACATGTTTTACATTCATTATAATCTTCTTAAATGCTACACGCAATAAGTTTCTGTCTATATTTTTTACTGACACTTCATAATGGTACAAAACACTGAAAAATGAAAAACAATCAAACTTCATACCGGTATTCATCAATATGTAAATGGTGATTTTTAATTAGATGCAAGTCTTAAATTTAAAAAAAATAAAAAATTAATCTCTCAATAAGAATTTAAATGTTCATCAATGTATATATCTACTATGTATCTACTATCTACTATATACATGAGAAAATAAGTCTATTTTTACCCTATACATTTCAAAAATTTAAATGAGAACTAATAAGTCCCTGTTATGACTAAGAGAGTTCAAAGAATGGCCTTTTTTTTTTCACTAGTGAAATAATTTAATGTAGATGTCTTGTGTTTAAATTGTTTTAGTTGAAAAATGTGGACTTTACTAAAATATCTATTTGTTCATGTGTTTAAAATGTAAATGTACAATGTAATCAAAAAACATTTCCATTTGTTTGGATCAATAAAGGAATCTTATCTTATCTTATTAATGGATCTTGATAAAATTAGGATGCATACTTATTACGCTTCATTAACAAGAAGGAAATGTTGACTGGGTTTGAATTTGTTTTTGATTATATTCCATTCAGGATTTTGGACCCAAAGTTCATTTTTCCTTTAACTTAACTATTTTTGTGATGAATCAGGGTCACTATCTTACAGATAATTAAAATGCCCCTTATAAAATGGGCCCCCATCTAGCCCTTATTTTAACTTTAAAGGAAACTTCTAGAGTTACAGCATTTTATTTTAGATGTTTTAGTAATGAAATAATAATTACACAAAAGTGTCATTTGGAAAAACTTATTTGAAGGTTTTAAAAAGAAATTAATATAATTTTCCAGCAAATTCTATTTTGTTCCATCTAGATATAATATATAACTATTATGAAAATGTCGATGAGGTTTATGAAAATTTTAGTTTAGTTTTATAGATTAACATACTTTCCTGGGAATTTCCAGTTTAAGTTTCTTTAAGTTTCTATCTTTTTTAAAAAAAATATTGTTTCATAATAAGGAGTTTTAAGATTAGAAAACTGTCCTTTTTATGTTTCTATAAGTCTCAATTATTTTCCTCAAATGTTATGAAATCAGATTTAAAGATATCTTTTTAATTTCATGACAGTTCCAAATGAATGTATTCATTCCACCGTCACAATTCGGCTCTGCAAAATATTGGCTACATTTACAAAATATATAATATATAGGGATCACTCCCTATTGTTTTGTAAGATGTAAAATGTCTTCTCATGCTGATGCATTAGTGAGTTGAATATGCTATAATTTAGGCCTGATTTTGACCCGGGTAAAGATAAAAATAATACTTATTACGTGATGTCACATTTTACTTTAAAAAAAAAAATCATACATATAATTTAAAACCTGAAATTGACCGGGTCATGGTGGGCACAGGGCACTGGCCCAGGGCCTCACGCTTCTAAGGGGCTCGCGCTCCTTGGGCTCCTAGGATACTCACTCTTTTAGAGGCATCATGCTTTATATATAGTTGATTAATATTGAACGATTTTGGCGATTTTATTTGATTTCAAAGTCAGTGGACAGCACGTATCCCAATTTTTACCCACGGTAATATCGGCACATTCAAGAATTAATATTATAAATGCGAATGACAAGTTGGATACTTCTTAAAGGGAAATTACTCTCCCCAATAAGTTTTATTAACCAAGATTTGATTCGTAAAAAAATAATAACATAAGAATTCGTGTTTACAATCATGTTAAAATGTTAGACTATATGATGTTAGTCCCGGGCGGTAATAACCCTAGCTACGCCACTGCTCATTACTGAAACTAGTGGAGAAAAGCAGTGCGTCTCACGCCTCCAGATGACCTAATGCTTGAGGGGGCTTCAAGACTCTAAGGAGCCTCATGCCTCTAAAGGGCACAAAGGCTAGCCTATGTAACTATGTAGGGAACCGTACGCGTCCAGGTCGTCTTGAATCGAGTGGCATTATGCCGCCAATGTTGTTAGTGAATATTGAAATATTTTAGGCCATTTATTTTACTTTTAAAGCAGAAATACAGTTTGTCCAGTTTATTTTAACACGTTTTTCGATTCTCACATCAATTCAGTTTTTGGTAATAGCTTTAGAAAAGAAATTAGGCTTTCAAAAAATTTTTAATCGTCCTGCTGCTGAGTTTTGGCTCTTTTGACTAATGAGTTTGCCGACCACTGACCTAGGCCTAATGCTTTTGATAACATTACTTAAATAGTAGGCTATAGACAGCCGTCCCTGTATATGTGAAGTACATGGGATTTTATTGTTAAATGAAATATTAATGGCCTATCCTAATACCATTTTGCTGCCCCCTGTTTATGGTCGCCAGGAGTGATTGGCCTTCTAGCCCCCTCTTTCGCACGGCCCTGTGTATATAGTATACTTAGTATAGGCCTATAGATGGTTAGGGGCCTCAATGCATTACTGTGCCCAGGGCCTCCGCTGCTGTAAAGACGGCCCTGAAATGTGGGGCTATTTTCAGGGATGTGGTATTCCCAGACTCGGCCAGCATGATGATCATGCTCAATCATTTGAAAGAAGTAGAAATATGTCCATTGGACAAATTCTTCACTGTGCCTTGGTGTATCACAGTGCAATATAAACACTCATTCTTCCCGCGCACAATAATCGCTTGGAACCACCTGAACAATGCCGCCGTGGACTCGACATCAATCGAAAGCTTCAAGGCTGCCCTGGCATCTGCTAGGAGCCGTTAGGATAGCAGCATCGCTTCCCCAACAGTTGCACATATGCCAGTACATGGATGCAGCAACATACACTACCAGAACCAGAAGGTCAGGAGGTAGGTTAAATGTATTTATGAACTGTAACAATGTTAAGTTATAATTATTTTTACATTAAATTTAATTTATTAAAAACTTTCGTTTCCTGGTCTTCAAAGCTGCACACCCGTCAATCCTGTTCAAATTGTAAGGGGCGGTGCTAGTGACGAATCGGCGAAAATTTTTGATTAATTCTGGGTTTTGATATATTTGGTTTCAAAAACCTTTTAAAAAAAATGTTAAATAAATTTGAAGTAATTATTAAAATATATTATACATTTATGTATATTATTAGATCTATTTTGTTAACCCTATAAATGGGTAAAAATAAATTGCATGCGTTTAAGATTTACCGATTCGATTCATGTACTTTGAATCGCCCGACCACATTGTATTTGATATCAAAGGAAATCCTTTTTTATCAAAATTTAGATACATATTGCTTCCTGTCACTTACGAAAGTTACCGAAACTCTTCATTCGGTGATGACTCAAGGTCATGGTCACCCAATTATATGGTCCCCTCATTTCTGAAGCATCAACCTTGAACTTTTAATAAAGCCCGCATTTGGATTAGTTATATGTGTGGAAAATTTACGCGTGATAGGTTATCCTTTTCTCAAAATTCGGTTAGACCGAGTAGTGTGTGCTCTTTAAATATTTTTCAATATGGTATCCCCCCCCCCCCCCCGATGGTGTCACACGGTTCGATCCGCACCCCTGCTCCCCTCTAGCTACGCTTCTGCATGAAACATAATTTTAAAAAAAAAAAAGTTTTTGAAAGGGAATGAAAATGCCACCCCAAAATAAGTGTAACCTTGGCGGACCGTCCTCTCTCATTTGGCCCGGACAATAACGATTAACCAAGACGCAACATTAATTTCCATCATAGGATATTCGTCCGTGCATTAGGGCTTCTCTCGTGCTATCAGTGACGTTTTAAAGAGGGGATGTGTGAACTGCGAACGTAAACATTAAATGCAGGAGTCAGTACGCTTGGAAATTTGGAAACCTTGCCAGCAATTGTGACACTTATTTTGTCATAATATGTTTTTAATGAATGGCCGCAGCACTTGATTGGCTTAAATTTCATTGGATAGAATTTTTCCATTAGTAAATAGCAATAATAACAATAAACTCTCCGTCTAGTGTTGGTGTGTAAGCCCGTCTGGAGGTAAGCAAGAGGCAGGCGTGTCGGATCGGCTGACTGCTGGGGTGAGATGTAATCACGGATTTAACCAGACCAGTTTACACGGCGGGAAGAATGAATTCATGATTCACACATAAGATTCTTGTAGTATAGCCTACCTCTGTCGTAGCAGCATATTGAGTGTACAGCTTGTAGTGTTGGAATTATTTGGTTTTGTTCAAGTAAGTCAATACTTATTGATATTGTAAACACTCATTTTTTTAACGAACAAGTGTAAAGTAAAGTGGAAAAAAAAAGAAGGCAAACTGGTAATTCAGATTAAAACTTGTAAATTGTGAATTTTTGCAAGAGATATAAAATATGTATGCAAAAGTATGCAAATGTTATCTGGGGATAAATTATGGATCGATTTATGCAACAGTGACATTCTTATTCTTTTCTTAGCAGGTGCAATTCCAACAATTGATTGTTTTTACAAACAATGGAATAAGCTCGATAGAAAAAATCAAAAGTGATTCCACAAATTTAAAATACAGTTGTGAGAGTGAGGGAGATGACACAACAAATTCTAAGAGTGGTGGAAGAGGATGTGATTACTGATGTAGCCTATATGATTGAAAAGAGTTGGAGTGAATTGGAGAAGATTGCAGGAGATTTGAAGACATGGAAAGATAATGTCAATTGTTAATGTGGGATATGTTTTACTGGGGTTAAAAAAGGAGAAGAAGAAGACATTTGATTCAAACTGATTATCTTAATGAGCTTTATCTAAAAAGGTATATCTTGGGCTTATATAGCAGCCCCATCATTTTTACTCATTGTCAATGTTTAGTTTTGTTCTTTGGCCTTTGCATGCATGCAGAACACATTTAAATATTTTATTGATCACTCTTTCTGCTAAAATTCTTCTTAGATTTTCAAAGGAAACATTTTTCAAATGAATTATTTTTAAAAATTTAACTTCCTCTCCTTCCAGTCTACACATTGTAGTATGACTGCAGTGGAAGCACCTGATGGACACACCCAACTGATGATTGATTTTACTGTTACACAACCTTGGATTCTAGGACCTGTAACTACACAAGATCCCACAAAAGGAACAAGTATGTATTTTTATTTAACTTCATTTAAGGGGTTCAATAGGTCCATAACTGTTTTTATTTTTGTTAGTACTTGATTGATCTAAATCATTAAATACATGGCTGTAGACGATATGTTAGGTCTGTTTATCAAGTCCTTACATATTTCCTAGAAAATATATTTAGGGATTTTAAGTAAACTTCTTATGTCTGTGCAATGTAAAGTATAACATTGTTTATTGAAAATGTTGATTGATCACAGCTGTATATCAATTCAGACAAAGGTGACATGCTGCATCTACCTACAAGTCAAATCCCTTATCCTAACGACACTGCTGGGCTTGTCAGACCTCAATTTCCTGCTAATAGAGCTATGACTTTCTACCACGAACTGTGTGGACACTGTGAAAGGCCTGCAATTCTAAAAGATTCTATGCACCACTAAGACTTTGGTAGCATCTAGGTACACAAGGGCCTGACTAGAGGTATACACAAGTTGAGACACCTAAATAACAGCCTATAAGGTATGTGATCAACTCAATTACATCAACAACAAATTTAAGAATTTATAAAATTATTTTCATTTATAAAAAAATCTGCCCAGTTAATGAAAATTAAAATATGGCTTTCAATTTAACCTCCCTAGTTTGAAATGGTTGGCAGAAGAGGAACTAGTTATTTGGGTGCTACAGACGAGGATGATATCATTTACTCACTGTAAGCATCTTTTTAGTTTAATTTTAAATCACATATTTTTAAAGACTGATCACACAGTAATCCCTGCAAAAATTTAACAAGTAAGAAAAAAAAACCTAACAGTTAATTCTGTTAGACACTCACATATAGAAAAAAATGCGTAGCTGTTAAATAAACTTGATGAATTTCACCCACTGTTTGAACAAATATTGAATGTAACTTTGAAAATTTAATTTGCAGTTTCTTGACCTGGATTTGGTATTGCTGTGTTTCTCAGCATGTTCTGTTTGCACTAGACCAAGAAATGACCACATGTACAACACATCAGAAGGTAAATTTACTTATATATTTAAAGAAACCTAAACGTTAAAATGAAATTAAAAATGAAAATTAATTTTTAATTTATATGAAGTTTTCTTTGAGAGTTCAACCCTGAAGTTTATCTCACAGATCCTTGTTTATATTTTCCAGTTATTAAAGATGCTAACAGAGATTCCATCTAACAGACCAGCCTTGTAAGCCCTTTGACCAAACTGCCTGATCCAGTATGCGGTGAAGTGGATATCTTCTTAATTGACAAGATGCTCTGGTAAACTGGTTAGATATTTTAGATAATTAGTCTTCTATTATGTGGTATAGTTATGCTACTTATATTCATTCAACTGTTATGTAGTGGAGTTATGTTACAAATGTGTTCATTCAACCGTTATTGAGTGGAAACATGCTACTTATGTATTCATTCCACTGTTATTTAAAATAAGTTGTGTTACTAATGGTGTATTCCTTCCAGTTATGTAGTGGAGTTATGCTACTAATGGTGTATTTATTCCACTGTAATTAAGTAAAGTTATACTACTAATGGTGTATTCATTCCACCGTGATATATTCATTCCACCGTGATATATTCATTCAAGTGTTATTTAGTGGAGTTTCAATGTTGAATTTATTCTACTGTTATTTAGTGGAATTATTCTATTATTGGTGTATACATTCCACTGTTATTTAGTGGAGTTCGGCTACCAATTGTATGTTCATTTCTTTGAAATTAGAGTTATGTTTTTAATATCTATTCATTCCACAGTTATTTAGTGTAGTTATACTACTATTGGTGTATTCTTTCAACCATTATTTAGTGGAGTTATGCCAATAATTGTTATTCATTTCACTGTTATTTAGTGGAGAAATGTAACTTATGGTGTATTCATTCCAGTTTTTAGGGGAGTTATGTTACTAATGGTGTGATTAATTCCAGTTATGTAGTGGAATTATGCTACTAATTTTGTATTCATTCCACCATTGTTTGGAGTTTTGCTACTAATGGTGTATTCATTTCATTGCATAAATTGCAGTTATGTTAATAATTACTTATTCATTGCACAGTTATCTAGGGAAGTTATGGTATCATTGTGTATGCAATCATTTAATTTTATTTAGTTGAGTTAGGTTACTAATTATGTATTCATTCCAGTTATTTAGTGAAGTTATACTACTATTGGTTCAGTCATTCAATCATTATTTAGTGAAATGATAATAATGGTGTATTCATTCAATCATAATTTAGTGGAGTCATGCTACTAATGATGTATTCATGGACATGTTATTTAGTGAAGTGATAATAATAATGGTGTATTCATTTCAATGTTGTTTAGTGGTTTTAGGATACTAATGATGTGCTTATTCAACTGTTATTTGGTTGAATTATTTTCTTAATTGTTTGATATCAAAGTTATTTAGAGGAGTATTTTCTTATTGATGTATTCATTCCACTTTTTTGGTACTAATTGTGTATTCATTCCACTTTTATTTAGTTCAGTTATGCTACAAATGGTTTATTCATTAGACAGTCATTTAGTGGAGTTATGCTAAATGCTACTAAAAGTGTATTCATTCCACTATTTTTAAGTCGAGTTATTATTCTAATGGTGTATACATCCACTGATATTTAGAGTTATTCTACTAATGGTGTATTTATTCCATCATTAGTTAGTAGTTTTATGTTAATTATGGTATAATCATTACAGTTATTTAGTTGAGTTATGGTACTTATGTTATATTCAATCAAGTTTATTCATTGCAGTGTTTTCATTTCACCATTATTTAGTGGATTTAAGGTTTTAATGTTGTATTCCTTAACCATTATTTAGTGGAGTTATGTTACTAATGGTGTTTTCATTCCACTGTTAGCTAGTGGAATTATGTTACTTTATGGTGTATCCATTATACTTTTATTTAGCAGCCATTTTAATTTTGTTTAGTGCAATTAAGCTACAAATGTTTTATTCATTCGAAAGTTATTTAGTGGAGTTATGCTACTAAACGCGTATTCATTTCACCATTATTTAGTGGATTTATATTTTAAATGTTGTGTTTATTCCAATTTTATTTAGTGGAAATATGTTACTAATGGTATCTTCATTCCAGGATTATGTAGTAAATTTAGCAACTAATAGTATATTCATTCCACTTTTTTTGAGTGGAGTTATATTTCTAATGGTGTATTTATTCCAGTTATTTATCGGATTTATGCTATTAATGTTGCATACAATCCACTATTCTTGTTAATTCATGGTATATTCATTACACTTTTATTTAAGTGGAGTTATGCTACTGATGTATTCGTTCCACTGTTATTTAGTGGAATTATGTTACTAATGGTATATATATTCCAGTTATTTAGTGGAGTTATGCTACTAAAAGTGTATTTATTCAACCATTATTCAGTGGATTTATATTTTTAATGTTGTATTCACTCCACTGTTATTTATGTGAGTTAAGTTACAAATGGTATTTTCATTCCACGATGATGTAGTTAAAGGTATATTCATTCTACTGTTATGTGGAGGTATTCTACTAATGGTGTATTTATTCCACCAGTATTTAGTGAAGTTATGTTACTAATGGTATTTTCATTTCACGGTTATGTAATGGAGTTAGCAACTAATGTTCTATTAATTCTATTTTTATTTAGTGGGGTTATGTTACTAATTGTGTATTTATTTAAGTGTTAATTGTTGTAGTTATGCTTCTAATGGTGTATTCATTCAATCATTATTTGGTGGAGTTATGCTCCTTAAAGATAGTGGAATTATGTTACTTTATGCTGTATTCATTACACATATTAAGCGAAATTATGTTACTATGGGTGTACTCATTTCATTGTATTTAGTTTAGTCATGTTACTAGTGTTGTGCATCCATTCCACTGTTATTTATTTGAGTTAAGTTACAAATGGTATTTTGATTCCACGATGATGTAGTGGAGTTAGGCAGTTAAAGGTATATTCATTCCACTGTTATTTAGTGGGGTTTTGTTACAAATGGTGTTTTCATTCAAGGATTAATTATTGTAGTTATGCTTCTAATGGTATATTCATTCAACCATTATTTAGTAGAGTTATGCTCCTGAAAGTGTATTGCTTCAACCATTATTTAGAGGAGTTATTCTTCTTATGGTGTATTCATTCAACCTTTATATAGGGGAGATAGCTACTAATGGTATTTTCATTCAAGGTTTATATAGTGGATTTAGCAACTATTTGTTAATTCATTCCACTGTTTTTGAGTGGAGTTATTTTAATTTATGGTGTATTAAATTACACTGGAGTTATGATACTGATGGTGTACTCATTTCATTGTATTTAGTTGAGTTATGTGAGTAATTAAATATTCATTCCACTGTTATTTAGTGGGGTTTTGTTGTATTCATTCTAGTTATTTAGTGGAGTATTCTACTAATGGTCTATTCTTTTAAGTGTTATTTAGTGGAGTTATGCTACTAATGGTGTATTCATGCAACTATTTTTATGTGGAGTTAATGTTACCAATTTTTTGTATTCATTCAACCATTATTTGGTGGAGTTATGCTACTAATGGTATATTCATTTAAGTGTTATTTATTGAAGTTATGTTACTAATGATATTTTCAATTTACAGTTATGTAGTGGAGTTAAGCAACTAATGGTCTATTCATTCTATTATTTTGTGGGGTTATGTTACTACTGGTGTATTCATTAAGCCATTTTTTAGTGGAGTTATGCTCCTAGCGTATTCATTCAACCATTATTTGGTGGAGTTATGCTACTAATTGTATATTCATTCAAGTATAAATTAATGTAGTTATGCTTTTAATGGTGTATTCATTCAACCATTATTTGGTGGAGTTATGCTCCTGAAAGTGTATTGATTCAACCATTATTTGGTGGAGTTATGCTACTCATGGTGTATTCATTTAAGTGTTATTTAGTGGAGTTATGCTACTAAAAGTGTTTTCATTCCACCATTTTTTTGTTGATTTATATTTTTGATGTTTTTAATCCACCAGTATTTAGGGAAGTTATGTTACTAATGGTATTTTTATCCACGGTCATGTAGTGGAGTTAAGCAACTCATGGTCTATTCATTCGATTATTTAGTAGGGTTATGTTACTAATGGTATATTCATTACATTTTTTGTGTGGAGTTATGCTACTTATGGTGTATGTATTTCATAGTAATGTTGCATTCATTTAACACCTGCTTAGTGGATTTGTGCTAAATTTGGTTAATTTATTTCACTTTTTAAAGTGTAGTTATGCTACTAATGGTGTTAAGTGGTGTATGTTAGTAACTATTATTTCATTCAACTGTTGTAAAGAGCAGTTATGTTACTAATTGTGTATTCATTACATTATTTTTTTATCATGTTTTTATGTAGTGGTCTAATGTAGTAATGATCTATTTGTTATACAGTTATTTAGTGGAGTTATGTGTTACTTATAGTGTATTCATTCCGCTGTTATTCCAATGTTAGGTAGTAGTTACATTGTATTGCCAATGTGGAGTAACTCTTAACCTAACCTAACTTGACGCTAACTTTCTATTTCCAATGTATGACTTGTCTTGGTTTGGAGTTCAAGTTTCCAATATTATGGCATCACCAAGACATTTCTGACGGCAGCACAAAGGTATCCAGGTTCTTCACTTGAGGTGAGCACAAGCTGAAACCACTTGATCTCAAAAGCCTATTGTCTTGAATGAGTGAAAATAGAAATTAGACAGTAATCTAAACAATCAGAAAAATACTTTTCTTATGTGAATGTGTAATTTTAAAAAGATATCAATGGCTTTAAACTTACTAATTTGTATATATATTATTCTATTTTATGAAATTTAGAGTTTTGTTGTGAGTTCAACCATGAAGTTCATCTCGCAGATCCTTAACAGTTTTCAGTGACAGATTCTACCTAAGAGACCTACTTAAACTCAGTGACACAATTCTCTGGTATTTAAGTTTTTTTTTACAGAGTTATTTCTTGATAGGATACCTAGCCTACTGTTAGGTAGTATAGTATTTCCACTGTTAGTCAGTGTAGAGACTTTGAAGATTTTTGATATATTTAAATAATAAAAATCTGTATAGTTTCTAAGATGAATGTCTATTTTCTATTTTAACTTAAGACTTAAAATTATTCATACATCTATCTGTTCATTAAAACACAAGTTTGTAAAGAAGAATGTATTTCTAAGTTGTATATTTTGACTTTTTTTAACACTATGTATATCCCCTGTTTTGTTTTGTTGTTGTAAGGTATGACTTTCATCTTCTCAAGTTTGGAATGGTTGGCAGAGGAGGAGCTACTTATTTGGGTGCTACAGATGGGGATGATGTCATTTGCTTACTGTTAGCATCTTTTTAGTTCAATGTTAAATGATACAGATCATTCAGTAAGCCAAGAATAATTCATATTTGTCAAAATGGAAACTTAACGGCACGTTCTATTAGAAACTCCCATATAGCAGACAAATATATAGCTGTTTGAGAAACTTGAGCGATTTCATCCACTGTTTGATACAAAAGCTGAATCTAACTTTAAAATCTGCAGTTTCTTGCAAAGTTATAGTGACAACTTGGATTGGGTATTGCAATGTTCCTCTACAAGATCTTACTGCAGTTGGCCAACAAATGATCACACGTATGGCACATCAAAAGGTAAAATGAGCTTTAATGAAATAAAGTGTTAAAATTTAGTATTTTTAATTTTCAAGAAATTTAATGTTTTGTTGTGAGTTTAACCATGAAGTTCATCACACATACCCCTGTTTATCTTTTCCAGTGACAAAGATACTAAAAGCGATCCACCCAACAGAACTTCTTAAAGTCAGTCAAAGGGCAATCTGCTTGGATGATATAATACTTGGGTATGTTAGTTTTTTTAGATAGGATAATTAGCCTACTATTAGGTAGTATCAGGATAATTAGCCTACTATTAGGTAGTATCGTAATTACATCGTTAGTCAGTAAAGTTATTCTCAGATGAGGTAGTTCGTTTTTTTCACAATTGATTAGTGTAGTTATTCTGCTGTTCTTTCTCTTTAAAGGCTTTATGTAAAAAGGTAATATATTTTGAGCTTATGTAGCTGTCTCATCATTTTTACCCGATCATGAGATTTATTCTTTAGTTTTCACTTACACAACACATTTGAATGATATTTCAAACTTTTATTCACCTCTCTTCTTAAATTCTTCTTAGCTTTTCAAAGGAAACATTTTTCAAATTCTTTAAATTGTTAAAACTTCCTGTCATTCTGGTAGCCAGACCAAGGTGACATTATGCGTCTACCTACCAGTCAAATCCCTTATCCTAACGACACTGCTGGGCTCCTCATACCTTTATTTCCTGCTACTAGAGCTATAACTTTCTGCTACAAACTGGGTGAGTGCAAACTATGTGAAAGGCCTTCAATTCTAAAAGATTCTCTACACCACCAATTTGGCAGCATCCAGGTACACAGGGGCCTGACTAGAGGTATAAACACGTTGAGACAACTAAAAAGCAGCCTTTAAGTTATGTGATCAATACAGCTAAATTGAAGAATTTAAGAATTTAAAAAAATCATACTGCAATATCATTAAAATCAGCCAAGTTTGTAATGAAAACCATCTAATTTAAATATGGCTAACATAATTAATATTTTGAAAAGGTTGGCAGAAGAGGACCGAGTTTTTTGGGTGCTACAGACGAGGATGATATCGTATACTTTCTGTAAGCATCTTTTTAGTTCAATGTTAAATCTCACAGATTTTCATAGACTGATCACTCAGTAATCCCTCATTAATTTAAATAAGTAAGAAAGAAAACGGTTAATTCTATTAGACACTCACATATAGCAAACAAAAGTGTAGCTGTTTAATAAACTTGATGAATTTCATCACTGTTTGACCAAGTGCTGAATGTAACTTTGAACATTGAATTTTTGCAGTTAATTGACCTGGGTTGGGTATTACAATGTCCCTCTACATGTTCTGTTTGCACTAGATCAAGAAATGACCATATGTTCAACATACAAGGAGGTAAATTTACTTATATATTTAATAAGAAAACTAAATGTAATTATATATATATATCATATGAAACCTAGCTCTAAATGTTAAATTCAGAAAATAAAAATTAATTTTTGATTTACCTCAAGTTGATAGTTTTCTTTGGGACTTCAACTCTAAAGTTTATCTCACAGATCCCTGTTTACATTTTACAGTGACCAAAGATGCTAAAAGAGATTCCGCCCAACAAACCAGCCTTGTAAGCCCTTTGACCAAACTGCCTGGATGTCTTCTTGTTTGACAATATGCTCTGGTAAGCTGGTTAGATATTTTAGAGGATAATTAGCCTGCTATTAGGTGGTATAGTTATTCCATTGTTAGTGTAGTTATGTAACCTTTAGTCCGTCTGGTATGGCGAAAGACTTAAGGTGGTGAAATACTTGAAATAAATAAGAAAGAAAACTTAACGGTTAATTCTGTTAGACACTTACTTCTAGCAAACAAATTTGTAACTGTTTAATAAACTTGATGAATTTCATCACTGTTTGACCAAATGCTGAATGTAACTTTGAAAATTGAATTTGCAGTTTCTTGACCTGGCTTGGGTATTACAATGTCCCACTACATGTTCTGTCTGTGTTAGATCAAGAAATGACCATATGTACAACACACCAGAAAGTAAATTTACTTAAATATCTAATAAGAAACCTAAAAGTATATATATAAAAGTATATAAAACCTATATGTAACCTAAATGTGAAAATCATAATAATTTTTGATTCACCTCAAGTTGATAGTTTTCTTTGAGAGTTCAACTGTGAAGTTTATCTCTCAGATCATAGTTTACATTTTACAGTGAGGAAAGATGCTAAATGAGATTCTATCCAACAGACCAGCCTTGTAAGCCCTTTGAACAAACTGCCTGGTACAGTATGCGGTGAAGTGGATGTCGTCTTGATTGACAAGATGCTCTGGTAAGCTGTTTTGATATTTTAGAGGATAATTAGCCTGCAATTAGGTGGTATAGTTATTCCATTTTTAGTGTAGTTATGTAACCTTTAGTCCGTCTGGTATGGCGAAAGACTTAAGGTGGTGAAAGGCTTTTCTTTTCTCTGCAGCACACTGTCCCCAAAGCACAACCATCGATGACAAGTTCCATATTGCGAGAGCCAGTGCAACATATGGAAAATTTACTAAGAACGTATGGACCAGGAGAGGTATAAGCACTCAAACTAAACTGAAAGTATATCAGGCGGCTGTTCTCCCTACGCTTCTCTGTGCCTGTGAAACATTGACGGTCTACCAACGCAATGCAAGAATGCTGAACCATTTTCATACAAGACTCAGAAAAGAAAAATCCTCAACATTAAATGGCAGGACAGGGTCCCAGACACTGAGCTGCTCACATGGGCAGGTCTCCCCAGCATCTTCACAATCTTAATAAAGTCCCAAAGGACATGTTGCGAGAATGTCAGATGACCGTCTGCCCAAAAGAATTTTCTATGGTGAGCTTGAACAAGGAAAGCGGTTTGCAGGTGGGCTGAAGAAACGCTTTAAAGACAACATAAAACCCTCACTGAAAGCGTTCAACATAAACCCATACACGTGGGAGGAAAAAGCAAAGGATCGAACTTCATGGTATTCCACTTTACACAGGAGCTCCCTGCAATATGAAGTTGCAGAACAGTGGCTCCTGAGCACAAGAGACATGCCAGGAAGGCCCGGTCTGACTCAGCTCTCGGAGATGCGCAATCATTCCCATGCACCTACTGCACAAGAGAATTTCGTGCCAGAATCGGACTCATTAGCCATCTGCGCACCCACAGACAGAACTAGCACAAACTCTGATGATTAAAGTGGTCATGGTCGACTCCCAACTGAGGAACAACAGTCAGTCTATTTATGTAACCATTAGTTAGTGTAGTTATGTAACCATTAGTTAGTGTAGTTATGTAACCATTTGTTAGTGTAGTTATGCAACCATTAGTTAGTGTAGTTATGTAACCATTAGTTAGTGTAGTTATGTAATCATTAGTCTAGTTATGGCACTGTTGGTAATGCAGTTATTCCACTTCTTTTAGTTTGTGTATTCATTCAGATGTATGGGGATGGTAGTTCTGTTGTTAGGTAGTAAGAGCCGGTAATAAGTGTCTGTTTTTAAGTGTCATTCTTCCAGTGTTATTTAGTTGAGTTTTGCTAGTTAGTATATTTATTCCACTGCTTACTTACTTAGGCCTTTTATCCCATCTGGGGCGTAGGCCTTCTACAAGAATTTTCCAATCATCTCGGTCCTGTGCTTTTCTTTCCCGTTGTTTGTAAAGGTCTGTACTTTCTGCGTAATGCTTGCTGTTGCTCTCCAAGTTTCGACTCCATTGAGTTTAACTTTCTTGACCTTTGTGTTAAATTTTAGACTTTGGTTCGCTTCTTTGACTCAAATATTTTCTTTAATTGCACAAATTCTTAGCTCGCCTATTCAATCCTAGCCCTGAAATCCACTTCGTATCCACCATTTAGGTTAATGGTGCTGCCTAAATATGTGTAGTTATCTCATCCTTATTAATCTATATATATATAATTCGCCAGCAAAGGTCAAACAAGATGGGGCAAACAAGACGCAGGCTAACAAGACGCAGGCTATTTATAGATACGCCTGAGTGTGTTTCAATAATGAGTTCACTAGTGCGCAAAATATAATTCCCGATAACTACGCTATATATGGTATATATATTTATATATTTTTAGTAACGCAATTGGGTTTGGTGCGTAATATTTTCTATTCAGAACTGAAATTGTCTCAATTTAAGTATTGTGTAAAAAATATTCGGTTTAAAAGTGATTGGGACATGAGAATATTAATATAGTTCATGGGCGTGAAATAAAAAGTGTGCAGTGACGTATCATGGGGAAAGGAGTGTATCAAATATTGGGATTCTTTAAAATGTGCGTTACATGAGTTCATGTTTTGTCAAGTAACTTTACTAACTGGGTAGTTCACGCATTGCTGTCGCCAATGTTTGGCGGGCTATATCTAGTTGTAAATATTCCGCCAGTTGCTAATGTCATTATTCCACTGTTACTTAGTGCTGTTATGCTGCTGGTGGTGTATTCATTCCACTTACATTTAGTGGAGTTATTTCACTGATGGTGTATGCATTCCACTGTAACTTAGTTGGAGTTGTGCCATTATTCCACTGTTATGTAGTGGAGTTATGTTACTAATGGTGTATTCATTCCACTGTTATTTAGTGGAGTTATGTTACAAATGGTGTATTCTTTAAACAGTTTTGTGCAACTATTCTACTAATGGTGTGTTCATACAATTGTTATTTAGCGGAGTTATGCAACTGTTTATGCATTCATTTGACTGTTATTTATTGTAATTATATTGCTAATGTTGCATTCATTCCACTGTTATTTAGTTGAGTTATTCTACTGATGTTGCATTTATTTCACTGACATTGAGAAGAGTTATGCGACTCATGGTGGATTCATTCCACTTATATTTAGTGAAGTTATGCTACTAATGGTGTATTCATTTAAGTGTTTTTTAGTGGAGTTATGCTTCTAATGGTGTATTCATTTAAGTGTTATTTTGTGGAGTTCTGCTGCTAATGGTGTATTTATTTAAGTGCTATTTAGAGGAGTTATGCTACTAATGGTGTATTCATTTAAGTGTTATTTAATGGAGTTATGCTACTAATGGTGTATTCATTTAAGTGTTATTTAGGTGGAGTTATACTTATAATGGTGTATTCATTGAAGTGTTTTTTTAGTGGAGTTATGCTACTAATGGTGTATTCATTTAAGTGTTTTTAGTGGAGTTATGCTACTAATGGTGTTTTCATTATAATGTTTTTAGTGGAGTTATGCTACTAATGGTGTATTCATTTAAGTGTTATTTGGTGGAGTTATGCTTCTAATGGTGTATTCATTTACATGTTATTTAATGGAGTTATGCTACTAATGGTGTATTCATTTAAGTTTTATTTAGAGGAGAGATGCTACTAATGGTGTATTCATTTAAGTGTTATTTAATAGAGTTATGCTACTAATGGTGTATTCATTTAAGTGTTTTTAGTGGAGTTATGCTTCTAATGGTGTATTCATTTAAGTGTTATTTAGTGGAGTTCTGCTGCTAATGGTGTATTCATTTAAGTGTTATTTAGTGGAGTTCTGCTGCTAATGGTGTATTCATTTAAGTGTTATTTAGTGGAGTTATGCTACTAATGGTGTATTCATTTAAGTGTTATTTAGGTGGAGTTATGGTTATAATGGTGTATTCATTTAAGTGTTTTTTAAGTGGAGTTATGCTACTAATGGTGTATTCATTTAAGTGTTATTTAATGGAGTTATGCTACTAATGGTGTATTCATTTAAGTCTTATTTAATGGAGTTATGCTACTAATGGTGTATTCATTTAAGTGTTATTTAATGGAGTTATGCTTCGAATGGTGTATTCATTTAAGTGTTATTTAGTGGAGTTCTGCTGCTAATGGTGTATTCATTTAAGTGTTATTTAGTGGAGTTCTGTTGCTAATGGTGTATTCATTTAAGTGTTATTTAGAGGAGTTATGCTACTAATGGTGTATTCATTTAAGTGTTATTTAGGTGGAGTTATGGTTATAATGGTGTATTCATTGAAGTGTTTTTTTAGTGGAGTTATGCTACTAATGGTGTATTCATTAAAGGGTTTTTAGTGGAGTTATGCTACTAATGGTGTATTCATTTAAGGGTTTTTAGTGGAGTTATGCTACTAATGGTGTATTCATTTAAGTGTTATTTAATGGAGTTATGCTACTAATGGTGTATTCATTTAAGTGTTATTTAATGGAGTTATGCTTCTAATGGTGTATTCATTTAAGTGTTATTTAATGGATTTATGCTACTAATCGTGTATTCATTTAAGTTTTATTTAGTGGAGTTATTCTTCTAATGTTGTATTCATTTAAGTTCTATTAAGGTGGAGTTCTGCTGCTAATGGTGTATTCATTTAAGTGTTTTTTAGTGGAGTTATGCTTCTAATGGTGTATTCATTTAAGTGTTATTTAGTGGAGTTCTGCTGCTAATGGTGTATTCATTTAAGTGTTATTTAGTGGAGTTCTGCTGCTAATGGTGTATTCATTTAAGTGTTATTTAGTGGAGTTATGCTACTAATGGTGTATTCATTTAAGTGTTATTTAGGTGGAGTTATGGTTATAATGGTGTATTCATTTAAGTGTTTTTTAAGTGGAGTTATGCTACTAATGGTGTATTCATTTAAGTGTTATTTAGTGGAGTTATGCTTCTAATGGTGTATTCATTTAAGTGTTATTTAGTGGAGTTATGCTACTAATGGTGTATTCATTTAAGTGTTATTTAGTGGAGTTATGCTTCTAATGGTGTATTCATTTAAGTGTTATTTAGTGGAGTTATGCTACTAATGGTGTATTCATTTAAGTGTTATTTAGTGGAGTTATGCTTCTAATGGTGTATTCATTTAAGTGTTATTTAGTGGAGTTATGCTACTAATGGTGTATTCATTTAAGTGTTATTTAGTGGAGTTATGCTTCTAATGGTGTATTCATTTAAGTGTTATTTAGTGGAGTTATGCTACTAATGGTGTATTCATTTAAGTGTTATTTAGTGGAGTTATGCTTCTAATGGTGTATTCATTTAAGTGTTATTTAGTGGAGTTATGCTACTAATGGTGTATTCATTTAAGTGTTATTTAGTGGAGTTATGCTTCTAATGGTGTATTCATTTAAGTGTTATTTAGTGGAGTTATGCTACTAATGGTGTATTCATTTAAGTGTTATTTAGTGGAGTTATGCTTCTAATGGTGTATTCATTTAAGTGTTATTTAATGGAGTTATGCTACTAATGGTGTATTCATTTAAGTGTTATTTAGTGGAGTTATGCTTCTAATGGTGTATTCATTTAAGTGTTATTTAGTGGAGTTATGCTACTAATGGTGTATTCATTTAAGTGTTATTTAGTGGAGTTATGCTTCTAATGGTGTATTCATTTAAGTGTTATTTAGTGGAGTTATGCTACTAATGGTGTATTCATTTAAGTGTTATTTAGTGGAGTTATGCTTCTAATGGTGTATTCATTTAAGTGTTATTTAGTGGAGTTATGCTACTAATGGTGTATTCATTTAAGTGTTATTTAGTGGAGTTATGCTTCTAATGGTGTATTCATTTAAGTGTTATTTAGTGGAGTTATGCTACTAATGGTGTATTCATTTAAGTGTTATTTAGTGGAGTTATGCTTCTAATGGTGTATTCATTTAAGTGTTATTTAGTGGAGTTATGCTACTAATGGTGTATTCATTTAAGTGTTATTTAGTGGAGTTATGCTTCTAATGGTGTATTCATTTACGTGTTATTTAATGGAGTTATGCTACTAATGGTGTATTCATTTAAGTCTTATTTAGTGGAGTTCTGCTACTAATGGTGTATTCATTTAAGTGTTATTTTGTGGAGTTCTGCTGCTAATGGTGTATTCATTGAAGTGTTTTTTTAGTGGAGTTATGCTACTAATGGTGTATTCATTGAAGTGTTTTTTTAGTGGAGTTATGCTACTAATGGTGTATTCATTTAAGTTTTTTTAGTTGAGTTATGCTACTAATGGTGTATTCATTTAAGGGTTTTTAGTGGAGTTATGCTACTAATGGTGAATTCATTTAAGTGTTATTTAGTGGAGCTCTGCTGCTATTAGTGTATTCATTTAAGTGTTATTTAGGTGGAGTTATGCTTATAATGGTGTATTCATTGAAGTGTTTTTTTAGTGGAGTTATGCTACTAATTGTGTATTCATTTAAGTGCTATCTAGTGGAGTTATGCTTCTAATGGTGTATTCATTTAAGTGCTATTTAGGTGGAGTTATGCTTATAATGGTGTATTCATTGAAGTGTTTTTTAGTGGAGTTATGCTACTAATAGTGTATTCATTTAAGTGTTTTTAGTGGAGTTATGCTTCTAATGGTGTATTCATTTAAGTGTTATTTTGTGTAGTTCTTCTGCTAATGGTGTATTCATTTAAGTGTTATTTAGAGGAGTTATGCTGCTAATGCTATATTCATTTTTAGTGTTATTTAGTGGAGTTATGCTACTAATGGTGTATTCATTATAATGTTTTTAGTGGAGTTATGCTACTAATGGTGTATTCATTTAAGTGTTATTTAGTGGAGTTATGCTTCTAATGTTGTATTCATTAAGTGTTATTTAATGGAGTTATGCTACTAATGGTGTATTCATTTAAGTCTTATTTAGTGGAGTTCTGCTACTAATGGTGTATTCATTTAAGTGTTATTTTGTGGAGTTCTGCTGCTAATGGTGTATTCATTGAAGTGTTATTTAGAGGAGTTATGCTTCTAATGGTGTATTCATTAAGTGTTATTTAATGGAGTTATGCTACTAATGGTGTATTCATTTAAGTGTTATTTAGTGGAGTTATGCTTCTAATGGTGTATTCATTTACGTGTTATTTAATGGAATTCTGCTACTAATGGTGTATTCTTTTAAGTGTTATTTAGTGGAGTTCTGCTGCTAATGGTGTATTCATTTAAGTGTTATGTAGTGGAGTTCTGCTACTAATAGTGTATTCATTTAAGTGTTATTTAGTGGAGTTATGCTTCTAATGGTGTATTCATTTACGTGTTATTTAATGGAGTTATGCTACTAATGGTGTATTCATTTAAGTGTTATTTAGTGGATTTCTGCTACTAATGGTGTATTCATTTAAGTGTTATTTAGGTGGAGTTATACTTATAATGGTGTATTCATTGAAGGGTTTTTTTTTAGTGGACTTATGCTACTAATGGTGTATTCCTTGAAGTGTTTTTTTGTGGAGATAGTTATTTAATGGAGTTATGCTACTAATGGTGTATTCATTTAAGTCTTATTTAGTGGAGTTCTGCTACTAATGGTGTATTCATTTAAGTGTTATTTTGTGGAGTTCTGCTGCTAATGGTGTATTCATTGAAGTGTTATTTAGAGGAGTTATGCTTCTAATGGTGTATTCATTAAGTGTTATTTAATGGAGTTATGCTACTAATGGTGTATTCATTTAAGTGTTATTTAGTGGAGTTATGCTTCTAATGGTGTATTCATTTACGTGTTATTTAATGGAATTCTGCTACTAATGGTGTATTCTTTTAAGTGTTATTTAGTGGAGTTCTGCTGCTAATGGTGTATTCATTTAAGTGTTATGTAGTGGAGTTCTGCTACTAATAGTGTATTCATTTAAGTGTTATTTAGTGGAGTTATGCTTCTAATGGTGTATTCATTTACGTGTTATTTAATGGAGTTATGCTACTAATGGTGTATTCATTTAAGTGTTATTTAGTGGATTTCTGCTACTAATGGTGTATTCATTTAAGTGTTATTTAGGTGGAGTTATACTTATAATGGTGTATTCATTGAAGGGTTTTTTTTTAGTGGACTTATGCTACTAATGGTGTATTCCTTGAAGTGTTTTTTTGTGGAGATATGCTACTAATGGTGTATTCATTTAAGTGTTTTTAGTTGAGTTATGCTACTAATGGTGTATTCATTTAAGGGTTTTTAGTGGAGTTATGCTACTAATGGTGTATTCATTTAAGTGTTATTTAATGGAGTTATGCTACTAATGGTGTATTCATTTTAGTGTTATTTAGACGAGTTATGCTTCTAATGGTGTATTCTTTTAAGTGTTATTTAGTGGAGTTCTGCTGCTAATGGTGTATTCATTTAAGTGTTATTTAGTGGAGCTCTGCTGCTAATGGTGTATTCATTTAAGTGTTATTTAGTGGAGTTATGCTACTAATGGTGTATTCATTTAAGTGTTATTTAGGTGGAGTTATGGTTATAATGGTGTATTCATTTAAGTGTTTTTTAAGTGGAGTTATGCTACTAATGGTGTATTCATTTAAGGGTTTTTAGTGGAGTTATGCTACTAATGGTGTATTCATTTAAGTGTTATTTAATGGAGTTATGCTACTAATGGTGTATTCATTTAAGTGTTATTTAATGGAGTTATGCTTCGAATGGTGTATTCATTTAAGTTTTATTTAGTGGAGTTCTGCTGCTAATGGTGTATTCATTTAAGTGTTATTTAGAGGAGTTATGCTACTAATGGTGTATTCATTTAAGTGTTATTTAGGTGGAGTTATGGTTATAATGGTGTATTCATTGAAGTGTTTTTTTAGTTGAGTTATGCTACTAATGGTGTATTCATTAAAGGGTTTTTAGTGGAGTTATGCTACTAATGGTGTATTCATTTAAGGGTTTTTAGTGGAGTTATGCTACTAATGGTGTATTCATTTAAGTGTTATTTAATGGAGTTATGCTACTAATGGTGTATTCATTTAAGTGTTATTTAATGGAGTTATGCTTCTAATGGTGTATTCATTTAAGTGTTATTTAATGGAGTTATGCTACTAATGGTGTATTCATTTAAGTGTTATTTAGAGGAGTTATGCTTCTAATGTTGTATTCATTTAAGTTCTATTAAGGTGGAGTTCTGCTGCTAATGGTGTATTCATTTAAGTGTTTTTTAGTGGAGTTCTGCTGCTAATAGTGTATTCATTTAAGTGTTATTTATTGGAGTTCTGCTGCTATTGGTGTATTCATTTAAGTGTTATTTAGAGGAGTTATGCTACTAATGGTGTATTCATTTAAGTGCTATTTAGGTGGAGTTATGCTTATAATGGTGTATTCATTGAAGTGTTTTTTTAGTGGAGTTATGCTACTAATGGTGTATTCATTTAAGGGTTTTTAGTGGAGTTATGCTACTAATGGTGTATTCATTATAATGTTTTTAGTGGAGTTATGCTTATAATGGTGTATTCATTGAAGTGTTTTTTTAGTGGAGTTATGCTACTAATGGTGTATTCATTTAAGTGTTTTTAGTGGAGTTATGCTACTAATGGTGTATTCATTATAATGTTTTTAGTGGAGTTATGCTACTAATGGTGTATTCATTTAAGTGTTATTTAGAGGAGTTATGCTGCTAATGCTATATTCATTTTTAGTGTTATTTAGTGGAGTTATGCTACTAATGGTGTATTCATTATAATGTTTTTAGTGGAGTTATGCTTATAATGGTGTATTCATTGAAGTGTTTTTTTAGTGGAGTTATGCTACTAATGGTGTATTCATTTAAGTGTTTTTAGTGGAGTTATGCTACTAATGGTGTATTCATTATAATGTTTTTAGTGGAGTTATGCTACTAATGGTGTATTCATTTAAGTGTTATTTAGTGGAGTTATGCTTCTAATGTTGTATTCATTAAGTGTTATTTAATGGAGTTATGCTACTAATGGTGTATTCATTTAAGTCTTATTTAGTGGAGTTCTGCTACTAATTGTGTATTCATTTAAGTGTTATTCAGTGGAGTTCTGCTGCTAATGGTGTATTCATTTAAGTGTTATTTAGTGGAGTTCTGCTACTAATAGTGTATTTATTTAAGTGTTATTTAGTGGAGTTATGCTTCTAATGGTGTATTCATTTACGTGTTATTTAATGGAGTTATGCTACTAATGGTGTATTCATTTAAGTGTTATTTAGTGGATTTCTGCTACTAATGGTGATGTTTTTAGTTGAGTTATGCTACTAATGGTGTATTCATTTAAGGGTTTTTAGTGGAGTTATGCTACTAATGGTGTATTCATTTAAGTGTTATTTAATGGAGTTATGCTACTAATGGTGTATTCATTTAAGTGTTATTTAGAGGAGTTATGCTTCTAATGGTGTATTCTTTTAAGTGTTATTTAGTGGAGTTCTGCTGCTAATGGTGTATTCATTTAAGTGTTATTTAGTGGAGCTCTGCTGCTATTAGTGTATTCATTTAAGTGTTATTTAGGTGGAGTTATGCTTATGATGGTGTATTCATTGAAGTGTTTTTTTAGTGGAGTTATGCTACTAATTGTGTATTCATTTAAGTGCTATCTAGTGGAGTTATGCTTCTAATGGTGTATTCATTTAAGTGCTATTTAGGTTGAGTTATGCTTATAATGGTGTATTCATTGAAGATTTTTTTTAGTGGAGTAATGCTGCTAATGGTGTATTCATTGAAGTGTTTTTTAGTGGAGTTATGCTTCTAATGGTATATTCATTTAAGTGTTAATTTGTGGAGTTCTGCTGCTAATGGTGTATTCATTTAAGTGTTATTTAGAGGAGTTATGCTGCTAATGCTATATTCATTTAAGTGTTATTTAGTGGAGTTGGGCTTCTAATGATGTATTCATTTAAGTGTTATTTTGTGGAGTTCTGTTGCTAATGGTGTATTCATTTAAGTGTTATTTAGAGAAGTTATGCTACTAATGGTGTATTCATTTAAATGTTTTTTTAGGTGGAGTTATGCTTGTAATGGTGTATTCATTGAAGTGTTTTTTTAGTTGAGTTATGCTACTAATGGTGTATTCATTTAAGTGTTATTTAGATGAGTTATGCTACTAATGGTGTATTCATTTAAGTGTGTTTTAGGTGGAGTTATGCTTATAATGGTGTATTCATTGAAGTGTTTTTTAGTGGAGTAATGCTACTAATGGTGTATTCTTTTATGTGTTTTTATTGGAGTTCTGCTGCTAATGGTGTATTCATTTAAGTGTTATTTAGTGGATTTCTGCTACTAATGGTGTATTCATTTAAGTGTTATTTAGGTGGAGTTATACTTATAATGGTTTATTCATTGAAGGATTTTTTTAGTGGAGTTATGCTACTAATGGTGTATTACTTGAAGTATTTTTTTGTAGAGTTATGCTACTAATGGTGTATTCATTTAAGTGTTTTTAGTTGAGTTATGCTACTAATGGTGTATTCATTTAAGGGTTTTTAGTGGAGTTATGCTACTAATGGTATATTCATTTAAGTGTTATTTAATGGAGTTATGCTACTAATGGTGTATTCATTTAAGTGTTATTTAGAGGAGTTATGCTTCTAATGGTGTATTCTTTTAAGTGTTATTTAGTGGAGTTCTGCTGCTAATGGTGAATTCATTTTAAGTGTTATTTAGAGGAGTTATGCTACTAATGGTGTATTCATTTAAGTGTTATTTAGGTGGAGTTATGCTTATAATGGTGTATTCATTGAAGTGTTTTTTTAGTGGAGTTATGCTACTAATGGTGTATTCATTTAAGGGTTTTTAGTGGAGTTATGCTACTAATGGTGTATTCATTTAAGTGTTATTTTGTGGAGTTATGCTTATAATGGTGTTTTCATTGAAGTGTTTTTTAGTGGAGTTATGCTACTAATGGTGTATTCATTATATTGTTTTTAGTGGAGTTATGCTACTAATAGTTTATTCATTTAAGTGTTATTTAGTGGAGTTATGCTTCTAATGGTGTATTCATTTAAGTGTTATTTAGTGGAATTCTGCTGCTAATGTTGTATTCATTTAAGCGTTATTTAGAGGAGTTCTGCTACTAATGGTGTATTCATTTAAGGGTTTTATTGGAGTTATGCTACTAATGGTGTATTTATTTAAGTGTTATTTTGTGGAGTTCTGCTGCTAATGGTGTATTCATTTAAGTGGTATTTAGTGGAGTTATGCTACTAAGTGTGTATTCATTTGTATGTTATTTAGTGGAGTTATGCTTCTAATGGTGTATTCATTTAAGTGTTATTTAGTGGAGTTATGCTGCTAATGGTGTATTCATTTAAGTGTTATTTAGTGGAGTTATGCTGCTAATGGTGTATTCATTTAAGTGTTATTTAGTGGAGTTATGCTACTAATGGTGTATTCATTTAAGTGTTATTTAGTGGAGTTATGCTACTAATGGTGTATTCATTTAAGTGTTATTTAGTGGAGTTATGCTACTAATGGTGTATTCATTTAAGTGTTATTTAGTGGAGTTATGCTGCTAATGGTGTATTCATTTAAGTGTTATTTAGTGGAGTTATGCTACTAATGGTGTATTCATTTAAGTGTTATTTAGTGGAGTTATGCTACTAATGGTGTATTCATTTAAGTGTTATTTAGTGGAGTTATGCTACTAATGGTGTATTCATTTAAGTGTTATTTAGTGGAGTTATGCTACTAATGGTGTATTCATTTAAGTGTTATTTAGTGGAGTTATGCTACTAATGGTGTATTCATTTAAGTGTTATTTAGTGGAGTTATGCTACTAATGGTGTATTCATTTAAGTGTTATTTAGTGGAGTTATGCTACTAATGGTGTATTCATTTAAGTGTTATTTAGTGGAGTTATGCTACTAATGGTGTATTCATTTAAGTGTTATTTAGTGGAGTTATGCTACTAATGGTGTATTCATTTAAGTGTTATTTAGTGGAGTTATGCTACTAATGGTGTATTCATTTAAGTGTTATTTAGTGGAGTTATGCTACTAATGGTGTATTCATTTAAGTGTTATTTAGTGGAGTTATGCTACTAATGGTGTATTCATTTAAGTGTTATTTAGTGGAGTTATGCTACTAATGGTGTATTCATTTAAGTGTTATTTAGTGGAGTTATGCTACTAATGGTGTATTCATTTAAGTGTTATTTAGTGGAGTTATGCTACTAATGGTGTATTCATTTAAGTGTTATTTAGTGGAGTTATGCTACTAATGGTGTATTCATTTAAGTGTTATTTAGTGGAGTTATGCTACTAATGGTGTATTCATTTAAGTGTTATTTAGTGGAGTTATGCTACTAATGGTGTATTCATTTAAGTGTTATTTAGTGGAGTTATGCTACTAATGGTGTATTCATTTAAGTGTTATTTAGTGGAGTTATGCTACTAATGGTGTATTCATTTAAGTGTTATTTAGTGGAGTTATGCTACTAATGGTGTATTCATTTAAGTGTTATTTAGTGGAGTTATGCTACTAATGGTGTATTCATTTAAGTGTTATTTAGTGGAGTTATGCTACTAATGGTGTATTCATTTAAGTGTTATTTAGTGGAGTTATGCTACTAATGGTGTATTCATTTAAGTGTTATTTAATGGAGTTATGCTACTAATGGTGTATTCATTTAAGTGTTTTTTATTGGATTTATGCTACTAATCGTGTATTCATTTAAGTGTTATTTAGTGGAGTTATTCTTCTAATGTTTTATTCATTTAAGTTCTATTAAGGTGGAGTTCTGCTGCTAATGGTGTATTCATTGAAGTGTTTTTTAGTGGAGTTATGCTACTAATGGTGTATTCATTTAAGTGCTATTTAGTGGAGTTCTGCTACTAATGGTGTATTCATTTACGTGTTATTTAGTGGAGTTATGCTTCTAATGGTGTATTCATTTACGTGTTATTTAATGGAGTTATGCTACTAATGGTGTATTCATTTAAGGTTTATTTTGTGGAGTTCTGCTGCTAATGACGTATTCATTTAAGTGTTATTTAGAGGAGTTATGCTACTAATGATGTATTCATTTAAGTGTTATTTAATGGAGTTATGCTACTAATGGTGTATTCATTTAAGTGTTTTTTATTGGATTTATGCTACTAATCGTGTATTCATTTAAGTGTTATTTAGTGGAGTTATTCTTCTAATGTTTTATTCATTTAAGTTCTATTAAGGTGGAGTTCTGCTGCTAATGGTGTATTCATTGAAGTGTTTTTTAGTGGAGTTATGCTACTAATGGTGTATTCATTTAAGTGCTATTTAGTGGA
Organism: Lymnaea stagnalis; assembly: GCA_964033795.1. Taxonomy (NCBI): domain Eukaryota; kingdom Metazoa; phylum Mollusca; class Gastropoda; family Lymnaeidae; genus Lymnaea; species Lymnaea stagnalis. Next base: position 79,759 of record CAXITT010001458.1, read on the forward strand.
GTTCTGCTACTAATGGTGTATTCATTTACGTGTTATTTAGTGGAGTTATGCTTCTAATGGTGTATTCATTTACGTGTTATTTAATGGAGTTATGCTACTAATGGTGTATTCATTTAAGGTTTATTTTGTGGAGTTCTGCTGCTAATGACGTATTCATTTAAGTGTTATTTAGAGGAGTTATGCTACTAATGATGTATTCATTTAAGTGTTATTTAATGGAGTTATGCTACTAATGGTGTATTCATTTAAGTGTTTTTTATTGGATTTATGCTACTAATCGTGTATTCATTTAAGTGTTATTTAGTGGAGTTATTCTTCTAATGTTTTATTCATTTAAGTTCTATTAAGGTGGAGTTCTGCTGCTAATGGTGTATTCATTGAAGTGTTTTTTAGTGGAGTTATGCTACTAATGGTGTATTCATTTAAGTGCTATTTAGTGGAGTTCTGCTACTAATGGTGTATTCATTTACGTGTTATTTAGTGGAGTTATGCTTCTAATGGTGTATTCATTTACGTGTTATTTAATGGAGTTATGCTACTAATGGTGTATTCATTTAAGGTTTATTTTGTGGAGTTCTGCTGCTAATGACGTATTCATTTAAGTGTTATTTAGAGGAGTTATGCTACTAATGATGTATTCATTTAAGTGTTATTTAATGGAGTTATGCTACTAATGGTGTATTCATTTAAGTGTTTTTTATTGGATTTATGCTACTAATCGTGTATTCATTTAAGTGTTATTTAGTGGAGTTATTCTTCTAATGTTTTATTCATTTAAGTTCTATTAAGGTGGAGTTCTGCTGCTAATGGTGTATTCATTGAAGTGTTTTTTAGTGGAGTTATGCTACTAATGGTGTATTCATTTAAGTGCTATTTAGTGGAGTTCTGCTACTAATGGTGTATTCATTTACGTGTTATTTAGTGGAGTTATGCTTCTAATGGTGTATTCATTTACGTGTTATTTAATGGAGTTATGCTACTAATGGTGTATTCATTTAAGGTTTATTTTGTGGAGTTCTGCTGCTAATGACGTATTCATTTAAGTGTTATTTAGAGGAGTTATGCTACTAATGATGTATTCATTTAAGTGTTATTTAATGGAGTTATGCTACTAATGGTGTATTCATTTAAGTGTTTTTTATTGGATTTATGCTACTAATTGTGTATTCATTTAAGTGTTATTTAGTGGAGTTATTCTTCTAATGTTTTATTCATTTAAGTTCTATTAAGGTGGAGTTCTGCTGCTAATGGTGTATTCATTGAAGTGTTTTTTAGTGGAGTTATGCTACTAATGGTGTATTCATTTAAGTGCTATTTAGTGGAGTTCTGCTACTAATAGTGTATTCATTTAAGTGTTATTTAGTGGAGTTATGCTTCTAATGGTGTATTCATTTACGTGTTATTTAATGGAGTTATGCTACTAATGGTGTATTCATTTAAGTGTTATTTAGTGGATTTCTGCTACTAATGGTGTATTCATTTAAGTGTTATTTAGGTGGAGTTATACTTATAATGGTGTATTCATTGAAGGGTTTTTTTTTAGTGGACTTATGCTTCTAATGGTGTATTCATTTTAGTGTTTTGGTGGAGTTATGCTACTTATGGTGTATTCATTATATTGTTTTTAGTGGAGTTATGCTACTAATAGTTTATTCATTTAAGTGTTATTTAGTGGAGTTATGCTTCTAATGGTGTATTCATTTACGTGTTATTTAGTGGAATTCTGCTGCTAATGGTGTATTCATTTAAGCGTTATTTAGAGGAGTTCTGCTACTAATGGTGTATTCATTTAAGGGTTTTAGTGGAGTTATGCTACTAATGGTGTATTTATTTAAGTGTTATTTTGTGGAGTTCTGCTGCTAATGGTGTATTCATTTAAGTGGTATTTAGTGGAGTTATGCTACTAAGTGTGTATTCATTTGTATGTTA